>JAYRBW010037393.1:0-11845 GCA_036023295.1 Invenusta paracnida | reverse complement strand
GACGGTCTCAGCACATCAAAATTCGAGTCGATCAAACACAGTCGCAGCATCCCACATAGATCTGTCGTCTTCATCTCGGACGGTCTCAGCACATCAAAATTCGAGTCGATCAAACACAGTCGCAGCATCCCACATAGATCTGTCGTCTTCATCTCAGACGGCCTCAGCACATCGTGAAACTCCTCTCTTCAATGCAGTAAGATAGTATTGTTGCTAGTATTTAATATTGGTTTTTCAGTTCCTTAATAGTGCACATTTGAATTTCTGTCAATCATCGTCTTTGAGTTTGTAAATCCAATAATGCAAATAGTTATATGTGTAAAGCACCATATGTAAATAAATTTAAAATCAGTAAAACAATAAATTTTAATTTGTTTTGTTACAGTCTTGGTATTTTAATTTAATATATTTTTAATTAAAATTGAATCATTTCAATATACAATCTATATTCCATTTACAGATTATCAAATTTTGAAAACAGTTTTAAGCAGATTTAAAGGTGTATTTTAACAATATAAAAGCAGTAATACGAAGATTATATTTATTGGTTGTAATAAATGCGATAAACTGGTTATGTGCACTAAGGAACTGTACAACAAATATTAATTAATGGAAATTGTGCTGTCATATGTTGTAATCATAGTAGTATTAAACTACAGGGTATTTCAAAAGTTGTTAACAACTGTATGTACATAAATGCATTAAATTCAGAGAGCCAAAAAAGATTGTTGTAGTAATGCTTATGTTATATACAGTTCTTAAATGCTATAATCTGGTGTTTTTGTAATAATTACAATATTCGACAAAGAATGATCGCCTAGCAGTTCTTTTTAAATAGAAAAACGATTTAACATTATTAATGGGAAAATTAGTGATGTTACTGGTGTTTATTACTGGTGTTTATAAATTACTGGTGATTATAAATTACTGGTGATTATAAATTACTGGTGTTTATACAGCTTTATTTATGCGTTATAAATATAGCGCATTGGTAGCTAATGGATATAGGCATAACAAGCATAACCGTTATTTTGAACTATTGATAGACTTCATTGGATTGGTGCATAAGTATTAGAATATAGGGAGTTTTTTATTACTGACTAATTTTAATAGCAAAATAACATTGGGCGATCATTCTTTATGTCAAATAGTGTGTGTATATGGCGTTTAATTGAGATAGTTATATAATATAAAAATCTAAGTGCAGTCGCATTTCCTTTTATGTAACATTACTTATTAGTTAATTATTAATTAGTTTTGTTACATTAATCTACATTATATTAATATAGTAATATACCCTGTTAATGGAAACACTTTGTAATAAGGCTAAGTAATAATTACTAGAAATTGCACTCTATTTAAACAAAATGGTATTTTCGATTTCTTCAGTTCTTCATGATTAACTATATCGTTTATTAAATTAATCCAATAAGCCAATTAACATTATTTTGCGTTTTACTAAATTTTGTTACATTTGTTTATTTGTCAGTCACTAAGTAAAAAATAACATTACACAATAGAGTTTAAGCCATATTCTTTAAATTTTATTTAGATTGTTCCTGATCAGAAATTGAAGCTCCAGATGAGTATAGGATCAATAAAACATACAATGATATCTTTCCTTCTACGCAGGAAAGGAATTCCTGAGAAATCCCCTCAAAGTTTGTCTAGGTATATAAGTATATGTATCAGTAAAAAGTAATTAATGTTAGAATGATACATTGCTCTCTTAATAAATAATCTAAAAGTCGTAAAACCATTTAGTAGGAAAGGTATTTAGTATTCTAACTTCTATTCAAAGTCATACTGCTACATTCTTAACTGTTTTCGATCGAAGTGTGTAACATGTTCATTTTATTTTAACAAATTATGTTATATTTCATTTCTGTTTTTCTACAAGACATAATATGTGTTTTATAAATAATCCTAAATCATTTCGTTTATTTATTCAAATATATTTGTTGTTCTGTATCATTAATTTTGACATGTTTATTATACTTATTGTTTTGCATATTTGAATTCTTTCAAATTCATATAAAAATTGGATCAGTTCGTAATACAAATATCAATAATATTGTGATTGTATATTTAGGATATGAAACATACGTCAAATATTTTGAATGTTATAATAAGCAGATTACAATTTGTCATACATTTTTTCAGACATTATGTATTTCATGGCTGCAATGATTACAAAAGTCGGCGAGTTCGTAGAGAGTCGGGGATCAACAAGTACCGAACGCCCCATTTTCGATTGGAAGGTGCCACTCTTCGATTCGAAAGACGTCTTGGCAGAAAACATTCCACCTGAATTTGTAAGTTTATTGTAGTTCAACCATGGGTGTAAAAATTAACTGTGGCTTCTCTTTTTGTACTATGACTTTTAACGTTAATAATAAGTTTAGAAATTCCATATCTAACATCTGAATAACTTTTGGTTAATTTAGCTAAGCTGCCTGGATACATTTAAAAGGTTTGATTATTCTAATTCTACATTAAAACTAATAATGAAATAATAGATTTTCTCACTTACATTCTTTTTGGGACACCCTGTAGCTTTACCTATAATATATATAGGCTATATACTATACACTTATACATAAAGCCCCCAAAAAATAACGTCAAACATGTTTTGAGCAATATTGTATTTTATGGTCGCAAACTTAATTTTTTTGGAATTTTGTTTAAACATGTATTGTTTCTTTGGAGCTATTTCTTTCGGTAGCTCCCCCGCAATTTTTTTCTCTAATTTTTATATATTGTAATACTATCATAAAGGATGTGGTGGATGTAATCGTGGTGTGGTTGCCGCCGCAAGTAGCCACCAGCTTTTAGTAGTGTATAGGGGTTACTTATTAATTACTTTTGATGTTTAACAAGTAACCCCTAGATAATACTAAAAGCTAGTGGCTGCTTGCAGCTGTAACCACACTAGGATTATCAAGCATCTCACTATCCTTTACAATATATAAATTTAATTACATTTTAAATTAATTAAATGCAGCTAGCACCCTCCAGCTACAAGGAACGAGGTACCAACATTGACAACCCTATAGTCCCGCAGCTAGCACCCTCCAGCTACAAGGAACAAGATACCAACATTGACAACCCTATAGTCCCGCAGCTAGCACCCTCCAGCTACAAGGAACGAGATACCAACATTGACCCCCTATAGTCCCGCAGCTAGCACCCTCCAGCTACAAGCAGCGAGGTACCAACATTGACCCCCCTATGGTCCCGCAGCTAGCACCCTCCAGCTACAAGGAGCGAGGTACCAACATTGACCCCTCTATAATTGTAGTTAATGGTGTCAAAACTTCGAAATGGACGTCTGCCGGTGTTGGGAGGGTTGGTTTGAACCACAGTGACATTTTAAGATTTCCCATATTGAAGAATAGGTATATATTTACAATTTAAGTTCAAATATCTAAAAAAACATATTTTCAATATAATATAAGTATTTTGAACCATTTAAAAAGTTTTGTTGCATATGATTTTAAACATATATTTATTGTCTTTATCTTAAAATCAGAATTAAACACACATATCATGTCATTACGTTTCCAGATACTTTTGAATATTTGTACATTTGGCCAATTTATGCTAATTTTGTTGCCAAAATTAACCTGGTACTAATGTTATACAAGGCTATAATAATACAATAAAAATTATAATTTTATTCCTACCCCTGTCTACGAAATATGATACCTACGTATAATAAATAAGAATTCAACAATGTCAAATTGCTTTTAGCCCGCATATTTGTCAAGAATTGCAACTATATTATCAACGGAGATAGAAAAAAGAGATACAACATTTTCTGTAGGTAGTTCTGTATATTTATAAACATTTAGTATAGCTTTACACTCGTAAATATATGAAATATTATCAGATTAGTTGATTCGAATATCCGCGCAGTTGATGAAATGTTCCTGGCTGTCCGTACCCCAGTTATTGCCTGAAAATAAAATCGAAATAATTCTTTCAAAATCATTGTGATCAATATAGAATCGATGATTGATACCATTAATAAATCTGTAAAAATATATCATTTACCATTTGGCCTAACAATTTAAAGAAGCAAAATTGTGCTATTAAAAATAATTATAAAAATGTATTTTGCTAAATTCAAAAAACTGAAATTCAATAAAATGCTTGTCTATATTTAATGTTCTAAATATGTACTTATCATAATATTGTTGATTGAATAATTCAGAACTAATAAAAGAAACAGTTTCATGAGTAGACGATGGTCATAATATATTTCATTAATTCTTTCTGTACAGCACTCGTAAAAGAATTAACTAGCTTGAGAGAGAGAGAGAGAGAGAGAGAGAGAACACAGTATAATACAAGAACGACGCTGATAAAAGCAATAAGTGATTATCAATCAATAATTATGAATGGGCACACGCAACACGCGGCTATACTCTCTGCTAGTCTCGACTCTGTTGCATTTGTCGCCCAGTTGTCGTCTAATGTTTAATATAATATGCTTGTAGATGAAATATAAGGATTATATAGATACAAAATATGATATATTTATAAAGTTATATGAAGGTTTCGTGAATGGGAACTCTAAAGGGGAGGAAACTATTTTAAAAAGTAACACGCGAAGCTTATTTATACTGAAAAAACGATTTTGGCCATTTTTCGATTGGATTTTAACATATTGGACAGTTTTTTATAATGAATGGCGGAGGTGAAGGTCAGTTTTTTTTCAATGAAACTTCCAGTATGGAACTTTTTTGAATTCTGGCGCTTTTTGTGAATTTCAAGGAAACCATCAGAAACTTTTAAATTTGCAAAGATGAATTAATTCAGATTAATCGAGCTCTTGATGAACTCAAAACTTTTTTTAATACGCCTAAAATTGTGCAATCATTTTTATTCAAAATTTCTAAATATGCTAATTTCAATAAATAATATATTAAATGACCAGATCGGCCATTTTTCCGTAAATCCCTTAACATCAAACTTGGAAACACAATTACGACTGACAAATCCAATATGGCGGCGCGCATCGTCGATTTGTTCTGACTGTCGATCAAAGTGTACGTGAAGAAAACAAGTAGGTACGTTTAAATATACTACCTAGACTAGACACGCGCCGAAATATCTGTAATTTCGGTTTCGAATCGATTTTTTGTTTGTTAGGCAAAATAAATAAATTTACTATCTTTGATAGTATAAACGGTCGATTTTCAAACGGGAAAATGTATCTGATATAAAATACTGATATGAAAAGTAAAATTATAGACATGTGCGTCAGAATGTCAGCTATAACATAAGAAATTTATAGGTGTGAAACTTAAATAATAATAAAGTTTGTTGATGAACGCGATTTTATAAAAAATATGCATAGTTTCGCCTTATAGTTTATGTACGCTTCCTTTCGCCTACCAAATTTCCATAGTTATAGTCGATTTTGATTGGCTGAGATGTCAACCGAAGAATTAAATATATTGTGTCTTTCTTTCTATCGTGTCTAGTCTAGGTAGTATATTTAAACGTCTTTGCATGAATCAAATATAATGAAATTATCATTTTATTATTATTATTAATCAAACAAATATAGCAACTTGAGTGGCGACAAGAAAAGAGTTGGGGTGTCAGTGGTTGAATATACCGACATTGAATGGTGACGCAGTGGAAGGCGTAGGGGCGATAGTTGAATATGACACTTTTGATTTGTTTGTGACGAAAAGAATAATTTATTGACGGCGTTGTCTTTTTTGACATTCTGGGGTACTTGGTAGCAATGTTTTTGTGCTTGTGTCACTGAATACAGTGTCTCCAGAGCTGCCGCGCTGACAAAAGCAATGTTTTTTGTGCCGCATCAGCAAAAACAATCCATAGAGTGAGAAAAAATAAGAAAAAAGGAAATGGAATGGAATGAACATCAAGCTTAAAAGAATCTGTGAACACTGCAATGGCAACAACGGAGCAGCGTGCAAAAATTTCAGTAATATATAGAAATGGAGCGAGCGATCTACAAACTGTATGTCGGTAAATTGTCAAGATAAGATGGTATAAGTAACAAAATGATCAAGCACCAACCGAACAAAGGAAAAAATCTGCTACTTGAAATCATCAACCAAAGTTGGATGGAAAGCACCATCCCACAAAAATTAAAAAATGGAACAATCATTCGAAATCTGAAACAAAGAGAAAGACCTGAGGCATATAGACTCGTAAGTCTAACCAGCAGCACATGCAAACTTGCAGAAAGAATGGTTCTAAATATACTCAACTGGCACGTTGAATCATCCCAGGAACACTCTCAAACCAGAGCAAGTAGGGCTTTAGTAGAAATGCAACCAAGGAACAGCCAAGGACAACAGAAAGTTCTAAGAAGTTTCAAACAGAAATCTAGCAAAGCCATAAAACAAGAGAACATTGATGGTTCTCACACTATAGAAATAAACATCCCACAATGTATGATAACATGTGTAAGGGAAAACCTCAACAGAAGGCAATACGAAGTGAGAATAGGCAATACTAAGAATAAGAAGAAAACATTCAAATACGGAATACCCAAATGAAAGGAGTTCTTGGAGAAAACTCAGGAGAAAGAAAAGACTGAAACAAAGATTGCAAATTACCTTGCCAATGGACCCAGGGAAAAGAATCGGAAGAGTGTAGAGCTAAATTCCAACCTGCAATCAAGAAACTTGAAGAATGGGGTCAACATATGGAGGATGGAATTAAGCTAACCGTTTGCATAAAACTGAAAAGACCTATCAAAGAGCATTGGAAGGGAAAGTCAGAACACAACAAATGTAATACAAAGAGGGAGGAAGAGAAAAACCACCTCAGCAAAGAAGAGCGCACAACCCTCAGTCAAGAGCACACAGGGTACAGCCGTGTCTTACTGCCGGCTTGCTGAGCTGGCTGTGATGAGTACTTGACATCAGAGACCATGAAGTACCTACATTCTCAACAACCTCCTGTCTCAAGTATTACGAGAAAAGGCAAAAGTTCTTCGAAGATTGCATTGCCAAAGAGCAAACACAAGACCCAAAAGTATCTTCCACTTCTTGAGGTAGATCGACCGTTTCTAGTGACCAGCTAAAATGTCTCATGACAAATGAAAAACAACGACAACATCATGTTTTGTAGTTTTCATTTCTTTTTTATGTGTTTTTTCTTATTTCTGAACCTTTATTTTAATTCCTATATATGTGTAATTATTTTTGTCATTAGCGACTTATTGTAAATTAATTTTATGTTATTTGTGTCAGATTCCAACATTGATAACTATATCAAGAGATAAAAATTATCTAAAGAAAGAAAGGGAATTTTACAAAAATATAGGAATATCTCTTATAATCTAGGAAAACAATCAAAACCAGTCAATAATAATAATTCAATAATGTGATTGTTATAGGCAGTTAATTACTTGACAATTTTTTATATCGTTTGGTAGTTAAATAATAACTTTCAGAAGGTACGTTCGAATCAAAAATATATTTCCAAATCATTTATTACAGATTGTAATAAATAAAATCAAGTTAATAATAGTATAAGAATACAATAAAGAGATCAATAATAAAGTAATACGAGATTATGTAATAAGATAAAGGACAAGCGTTCTACTTCAGCGCAAGGCATTCATTCAATGTCGGCAATCTAATAATGAGAGCATAACTGAGTTCTTCTGCCGGTTACATCATTTACCAGCGATTAGGAAGGCTGAAGCCTTATACGAGCGCACGAGAACGGAAAGGCGAAGTGTCAACACCACAGACCTCGATGCCCCCGCAATACAATCTTCTGGGTAGACCACATAACGTCAACAACTTACAAATACAACCGCATCTCGACAGCCAAAGAGCTCAGCGAACATGGGATCGATGAAGACACGTTCGTGCTACAGATACGGCTCGAATTTCCACTTCGCAATCGACTCCAAGTGCAAAGTGCTGAATTCAAAATGCAATGAATGTGGTACAATCGGAACTTTGAAAGTGTATGTCACTCATCTAAAACTGTAAATATAGTAAATAAACTGTAAATACTGTAAAAGAATTATCACATGTAAATGACATTGATAAGGGACAATTCATATTTTAATTTTGCCTCGAATTTAGAAAATGTTAACTCTGTAACTAGAGATGTTCTTTTAGATGGGTAAAATGTTAAAATAGTGGCTGATATATATAGGAGAAAAGATTAATGTTTTGCCAAAAATACCATTTTCAAAACATGAAACCACTAATGAAAAATTGAAGGCTTGGGGTAATTTTGAAAAAGAAGTAGTGAGAAAATATATCTTACCTATGGCCTACCAGATGTTTCTTTTACTGATACGTTTTGTCTTGTAAATCTACCCCCTTCAACACTTCCAATATTTATTTAGAAAATTTACAAACGGCTCGCTCTGGATTCTTTGGTGTAAGGTGAAGGTTCTTGTCGCTCACTCTAGATTCTTTGGTGTAAGGTGAGAGTTCTTGTCGCTCGCTTCCAGATTATTGGTGTAAAGTGAGGGTTCTTGTCGCTCGCTCTAGATATTTTGGTGTAAAGTGAGGGTTCTTGTCGCTCGCTCTAGATTCTTTGGCATAGAGTGAGGGTTCTTGTTGTTCACTCTAGATTTTTTGGCATATAGTGAGGATTCTTGTCGCTCGCTCTAGATTCATTGGTGTAAAGCGAGGGTTCTTGTCGCTCGCTCTAGATTCTTTGGCATAGAGTGAGGGTTCTTGTCGCTCGCTCTAGATTCTTTGGCATATAGTGAGGGTTCTTGTCGCTCGCTCTAGATTCATTGGTGTAAAGCGAAGGTTCTTGTTCTTGTCGCTCACTCTAGATTCTTTGGCATAGGTTGAGGGTTCTTGTCGCTCGGTCTAGATTCTTTGGCATAGAGTGAGGGTTCTTGTTGCTCACTCTAGATTTTTTGGCATATAGTGAGGATTCTTGTCGCTCGCTCTAGATTCATTGCTGTAAAGCGAGGGTTATTGTCGCTCACTCTAGATTCTTTGGCATATAGTGAGGGTTCTTGTCGCTCGCTCTAGATTCATTGGTGTAAAGAGAGGGTTCTTGTCGCTCACTCTAGATCCTTTGGCATAGGTTGAGGGTTCTTGTCGCTCGCTCTAGATTCTTTGGCATAGAGTGAGGGTTCTTGTTGCTCACTCTAGATTTTTTGACATATTTGAAGGTTCTTGTCGCTTGCTCTAGATTTATTGGTGTAAAGCGAGGGTTCTTGTCGCTCGCTCTGGATTCTTTGGCATATAGTGAGGGTTCTTGTCGCTCGCTCTAGATTTTTTGGTGTAAAGTGAGGGTTCTTGTTGCTCACTCTAGAATCTTTGGCATAGAGTGAGGGTTATTGTCGCTCGCTCTAGATTCTTTGAGTTACGAAATAACACACTAAAATTGTGCCTTTTTTTTAAATGTCGCCCTCTCAAAATGGATGAAATTCGGAATAAGATAATGATTATTTTCGTATAATAAATCAATATGCACAGTGTAAATCGTTTTTTCGTGCTGAATATATATTGAAAACCAAGATGTAAGAATAAATATAAGTCTATTAATTACGTTCATTAAAATGTCTGTATGCACTTATTACGTTTTCATCATATTTCTTTCTTGCAATTATAACAACTGCTCAATTTATATTATTAACTTGAGTAAATTTATATTACTTGCATATACTATATCTTTTTCATCTGTATATAAAATAGTTGATGATTGTTGTAAAATAGAAACCTAATTATGTTTAAATAAACTACACATATACACAAAGTAGAACAGAACAAAATTCGACATTTTAATTTCTGCAGTATATTATTTATTTTAAAACTATGCACTACACTAACACACGTTGATTTAGTCGTTTTTATTAATTTATATAATTTTATATTTCAATGACAATGTTCTATAGGTATATTTGATCATTTTCATTGCATTAGGTAGATAATAAAATTAATAAAAATAAACACAGATTTTATTGATTTCATACATTACACTGTAAATTTCTGCTAATAAAAATCCGTTTTTTCTAAATTAATTTCATGTCAAAGAGTTATCAAAAAGTAGTATTAGATATTTTTCTTGAATTACTTTTAAAAGAAAATAATGTTTTTATACAATTTTGACATAGATGTGGTTTCTGTAAAAATTTAATTAATTACGCCTGTATATCTATAAAACTGTTTTATCACAAACTGTTAAATTGCTGTCAGTTAAAAAATGTATTTTGCAAAATCTTTAGGGTGTCAAAATAGTAGTATTTAAAGGCATACATAATCAATAAGAGTGTACAATATGTGTAAGTAATCAATACATTCTTGTTTATCGAATTTATAATTCTGCATTTTAATAAAAATAAGGATATCATCTCTTTAGTTATTGAATTTATATCAATATTGACAATTCAAGCTTTAGATAAAATACTTTTTCTCCTTTTAATTCAATACTACGATTCTGTTCTCACTATTGTAATAATATTTACCTTTGAACACAACTATTATACACATATTATACATTTCATAAGTATATATGCCCTCTTCCAGTATATTGGTTGCAACAGGATAAACATTATCGTATGCTTATCTTAACTTAGGCATACCTACTGGTTATTGCTACAAAATTATTTTCTGGATTTCTGAATGCCTTTTCCGTGGAATTCTGCACGCATTTTCCAGTTCTTTTCCAGCTTTGTATACGTTGAAAAAATGTCACCAGAAAAGCTGACAATATAGGCGACGATAGCTGATTTCTTTGTATTCTGAAAATATTATCAATCCTACGTGTATTATCAACGTTCTAGATTTATGTATAGGTATAGAAACAATTAATAATTTAATTTATCCAGAGAGTGTATCGAAACATACATTTCTTTAAAAATAATTCAAAATGCTTTTAAGTGCTTAGTTAAAATTTCAAAGTTATATTTCATAGACTATTTTGAAATTGTCTGGCATTCTTCAAAAAAGATATCTCAAATATATTTCTAATAATTATTCATTTCTTTGCAGTTTACTTCGAAAGAGTTTCGGAACGTAGGATTGTAGAACACACATATATGTATATCAAAATATTCCGATTTAAGAGACATACCACAGTGAATATTAGGTATACATATAATGGACTGGCGTAATGGAAAACTATTGGTATACTAATAATTGTCTATTACTTCATATAATTATTATATGAAGTAATAGACAATTATTAGTATTATATATGTAGTATACTACTAGTATGTAGTATTATACTACATGAATTCATTGGTTTTAAAGCAGCTCTAGTCAATAATGCTGAGAAGAATAAGCCAAGCTAAGAAAAAGCGTCAACGATTAGATTAAAAGATGCTAACAGCTCTAGTCATTAATTCTAAGGGAAATAGATCAAGCCAAGAACAAGAGCGTCAACGATTAGCTTGAGAGGTGCTAACAGCTCTAGTAATTAATGCTAAGGATAATAGACCAAGCCAAGAACAAGAGCGTCAACGATTAGCTTGAGAGGTGCTTATTGATGGTAGGACGATGCTACTGCAATGTCTAATAATACTTTATTTTCGTCAGAGTTTTTAAATAATATTGATCGTACAAACTAACTATTGTTTAGAGGAAACAGGGCAAATCTAAATATCCAGGGCAAATCTAATTTACAAAACGTAAATTTAAATATTTTTCGGCCAAATTCTGATTGGATCATGCGCTACATTTTAAAGAAAACATTTATAATATACGTGTATGATAATTAACTGAGTTTAGGATTTCCATGCATAGAAAGTACGAGGATGCAAAGCATCCAAGTACTTTCTATAAAGAATGGAAATCCAATACTCAGTTGATTTACCATATATATTTCTCTGACTAATATCGATTTCCATAGAATGTACTCTGCA
>JAYRBW010037382.1:0-11846 GCA_036023295.1 Invenusta paracnida | reverse complement strand
AAGTCAGCACGAATTCGCTCAATTTAAAGATTGCACTTTTTCGCTCAGTTTAAAGTTCGGCCAGTTTAATGTTCGCTCAATTTAAAGATTATTTGTTTTCGCTCAATTTAATGTTCGCTCAATTTAATGTTCGGCCAGTTTAAACTTCGCTCAGTTTATAATTTTACATTAAAACAATTTTCGCTTAATTCAAATTTCGCTCAGTTTAAAGTTCGTTCAATTCAAAGTTCGCTCAATTCAAAGGTTGACACATTTTAGCATTCCTTTGTTCTTTCACTCAATTTAATGTTCGCTCAGTTTAATGTTCGCTCTTATGAAATGCCACGCTATTAAATAATAAAAATATCTTTTGATTGAATTAATTTGAACTCCAATTTTTTAATTATTTTCTTTAATTGTTATAGTAAACTATAATACACTATATATCAATATGTTTCATATCAGTTGTACATATGTAAAGAAAATATTTTTAGACATATATACTGATGAACATAATTAATTAACTTTAACTAATTCTTAAATAGATTATTTTCATCATCATGAAATCCTTCCTGAAAAGTATTTTGCCTCTCCATTTTCCAGAGGGGATTGCTAATCGGATGCAATTTTAATGATTATTCGGTGACATGTATAGTCCCGTTAAAGACTGTATTAGTGGTCTCTCTACACACATAATGCAATAGCATTAATTGCACAGCAGCGGGCATATTATTGGGATTGACTGGGTTGTCTGTCTACTCATCTAAAATACATTGTATATATATTACTAGTGAATTATCTAGGAACGAAATTCATTCCACTATAATAAATACTTTAAGTATGTATATAATCTGTCTAAATACAACCTCCCACTCGTGTCTGCAAAGTTTACGTAAGAATTACACAAATATCTACAATTGCTAAGCAAAGATGAAATATGGAAAACTTGAAAAACAGTAAGCAACGAATCAAAATTTGAAAATGACAAATTATATAATTTTAGCATAAGGTAGTTTTTGTTTTTCTATTACGTGTTTTTTTTCTTTGATAACAAATGTATATGTTATAGTTCAATAGTAAGAATTAGGACAGTTTGTAAAACTGTTGCATAGTCAAATGACAGACGCTGGTCTAAATTGAAATACTTATGAAATATCTATAATTAAATAACAATTAT
Source organism: Invenusta paracnida (assembly GCA_036023295.1). Classification (NCBI taxonomy): domain Eukaryota; kingdom Metazoa; phylum Platyhelminthes; order Proseriata; family Coelogynoporidae; genus Invenusta; species Invenusta paracnida. Next base: position 10,690 of record JAYRBW010037382.1, on the reverse strand, counting down.
GCTAAATATCTAATATTTTAATATTGTTCATATTGTATTTTTAATTATTCTTAATTTTTCCCAAAAAACCCATATTACATTAATCACATATTTGTAAAAAAAATATAGTGTTGTAATAAAAATGTAATTTAAAATGTTAAAAAAATATTTATCACATTTGAAAATTAGCATATAAAATATAAAATTAAACATACATATATATATATATATGTATATTTATTTACTTATTTTTTAAATTAAACCAGATATAGTAAGTTGATGTTATTATTTATCAATAAATTTATTTAATTATAATTAAGCGAAGTAGATTTCTTCTTAGCTATTACACTCTTTATGGTATTTTTTAGAAAAGAAGCATTGAAATAAAATAAAATTATTTTCCTGTTGCAAAAAAATGCTCTGTTTAATGTTTAATATTTAATCTTAATAAAAAATTAGAAAGAGTAAAACATTAATTAAAAAACACTTTCAATTTTTATAATGTTCATATTGCGAACTAAATATATATATATATACAAAACCAAGAAGTTAGTGTTGAATGTAGCTGCTCATAAGCTTAGGCTAGATGTCTATCTGTGTGGCTATAGAGGCTAGGGGTGTTATTGCTGAGGATTTAAATACTTAAACTCCACCAACTAAAAGGGATCCTGAACATGAGCTCACTGGGTACGACTTGAGGTAATTAAGCTACACTTCCTTTACTGGAGAAGCGTTGTAATACAAAAATTGTAAATTACTTCTGAAACATTCAGGAAATTGAGGTCGCTAACCAACTCCATGCGGTTACGAGATTGTAAAGATTGCATGTAAGACTCCGGAACTTATCCTTCATTACTGTATAGACCGTATCGCGTGTTTTTTCATCTCAATTAATAAGAGGTGTGTAATGATATACCCCCTTTTGATCCTAGGAGCTCTACTTCTTTATGGTTTAATATTTTGGACGGATGTACTTTCAATTAGCACGTCGGCAATTAACACGGACAATTTTGTAGGTGCGAATTTTCAATAGAAATAATTTTATAGAGTTATAAATATATAGAAAATTGAAACCTTAACACGTGTTTTCATGTGAGAATTACTGATGCTACGTAGCGCATTATTTACTATCTAATGTTGTGTCTTAAGATCAAATATTACATTTCAATAATAACGTAAAACATATAATGGCATGAAAATTTATCACAAAATATTAAACAATTATTTCAAACTTATTAAAGTGTACACTAATCAATCAACTGATTATTATGCTGAAATTCTAACAATATATTTTATGACTTTTTATTGTATAACTAAATTAAGTCTCTTGGTTAAAATATCGATTTGAAACTTTCAAATTATATATTTCTCTAGCTATATGTTACTAGAAAAAAAATTAACAAAGAACCAAATAAAACCCACTATGATATAAAAATTATCTGATTGGCATAAGCTTGAATTTCAATTCTCATAGGATTATCTTTCCCATATTTGCATTTGGGAATCGAAAAGTAATATATTACAACGAAATTCACCGAAGATGCATATATAAGTATTGAGAGACTTTGAAGTAACGAATTCATGATTACGCAGAATCGATTTAATTGTGATTTAATCAATTAAAACAACTTACCGCTTATGAATTTATGCTACATATGTGCCACATTCTACGTCTGAATATAATTGCGATATTCTATATAATATGCACTAAAAGTACTGAGGTGTCAACGTTTTGATACAATTCTAAATAAATTAAAGTCTAGGAATTAAGCGTTGGTTATGCGGAAATTTTGATAAAACTTTCAGTTTATAATCATTCAATAGATTATTGCCATGGAAAATGCGACAAAATTATTTTAAATTAAGCGTAAAAGAACACATTAAAACAATATATTATATATGTATGTCTGATAAGATATAAATATTAAACGCGATAAATTATTAGTTAAATATTTTGATCATAATTAAACTTAATAATTAAAGCAAACGAAAATATGGATGTAATGTCAAAATATTGTTTTTAATAAATCATCTAGAAAAGATTTCAATATTTTACCAGGTTTGTTGAATTGCCTTTGGAAAAATTATACTACTTTGATTTACAACAATTTAATATTTCTCTAAGCTTTTCTCTTCTCTTTTAACTTTTACTCTACTAAAATCCAGTTGAATCAACTCCTCAATTTCCTCCCCTTTATTCATCCAGCGCCGATGAAAGCATGAAAGGTTACATGGGTACCAATACAATAGTCCAGTCAGACGGATCGATCCTGTGGATGGTCCCAGCCCTCGTCAAGGTCACCTGTACTCTCAATGTAAAGTATTTCCCCTTCGATCATCAGAGCTGTATGCTCACATTTATCTCCTGGACCTATAATGGACATGAAATCGACATCGTCTATAACCCAAGTGTTGATGAGAACAAAAACTACTATAATGCCCTCAACCAGGAGTGGAACGTTTCAGGAATTTCAGCTCGGCGGAATGAAAAGGTTTGACATAACGTCATGTTCGCTAACCTTACAAGTTAATTCAAAAGTATATTTCTAAATTTCCTAAAATAAAAATCATGATAAAATAACTACTTTATTCATTCCAATCTCGATCGATATTTATTGGATCAATAATAAGCGTTTTATAAAATATACAGATTTATTGATGACTACATATATGACACTAAAAAATGCGCATATTTAGTATTGATTAACTTATATACTTTTGTGCAGGTATTTCAATTAGATACCATAATTGCACCTCATCACTCTATCTGTATTATATAGAATATATTCATTTTGAGTGTGACTTTAAATAGACTTTAAATAGAACCACTGATAGAATAACTAATTCATTTAAAATCTATGGTGTAACTACACAACAGGTTCGCCAACAAAGGCCTAATTTGTCGATTCATGAGCTATTGTAAAGTATAATTATCGACCCATTTTTTCTGTTCTTTCTCGCCCAATCAGGTGTACGCCTGCTGTCCAGAACCCTATCCTGACGTCACAATCACCGTGCATATCTCCCGCCGGTCACTCTTCTACGTCTTCAATCTCATCTTCCCCTGTCTCCTAATGTATATGGCCTCATTTCTTGGCTTCTTTCTCCCAATCGAGTCCGGAGAGAAGGTGAACCTTGAGCTCACCATTCTTCTCGCTCTAGTCGTCTTTCTTCTTATTATTGGAGAGACTCTACCTCCCACACCCGACGCTCTGCCGCTACTTGGTGAGTGTCTATGAGCATTTTCCAAAAGTAGAGTCATTATCAGTAGTAGGGTGGGTGATCTCTACCTCCCATATCTAACTCCCTTGAAATAATCTGCGATGCTTTTTTTCTTTTTAAAAGTAAAAAACAATTTCGAAAGATTAATTTTTTTCGAAATTTTGAAACAAAAAATACTTTATAAAGAGCTCGTGATCTGGAAATCGGTTTAGAAAGATGCTTTCTTCATAAACACAAAAGGTATATACTCATACAATAAGAGAAACTCTTCGGACTATTTCTCATAAATTTTAATTTATTTTATCATTTGCATGAATAATCTTACACAATTCAATATCATTCCTTATTTCATTTGAGATTTACATCAATATTGTAGTTTTCGGTAATTTGTGGAAAATTTGCGGAAAGTTCACACTGCCGGTAAAAAAATCCACTTCACATCTATATTGTAACTTGAACCTAATCCAGAATAAAAACAGTGTAATTATTTCTTATAAGTAAATTTAAGCTTGTGTTAAATTGTATTGAGTAAATTGAGCTGTTTTTCTTCAAAAAATTTCAAAAATAACTTTTCAATCCAAAATATAAACACAAAAAGTAATTGTCTCATTTTACTCAAGTTTTATTTTTAAGATTTTTTTGAAAATTTCTCAATAAAATGTTAAGACTATTTTTAAAACATCTACAGAGATACCGTTTCGGCTTAATTCTGATATTAAAAAAATGTTAATTCGTTACCTATTTTAACAAAAATTCTGCAATACACAGAATATATATAAATACTCTAATTTAAATGATTTACCAAGAATATGACTGCAAAGAAATTTTGATATTTTAGTGTCCCCACCAATGACTTCGTCAAACGATTACTATATCATGACACTCAAATAACAATTTCTGATAAAATCCGCTATTGGGCCAAAACGAAATGTTAGCAATATGTTTCTTCTTATATTATTATTAATATTGTTCTTCAATTATAATGTGGTTATTTTACGCTCAAAATAAACATTTGTTACTGGTAATATAGATTTGACCTTACAGGTAGGTGTTATTGAAAATTGACACAAATTGTGAATATAGTTGAGTATTTTATCTAAATACTGTTTTTAAACAATATTTAAAGTTTAACAAACAATTTAAATTTACCAGGGTTTTTTGTTATATAATAAATATCAAATGTTGAAAGTCATTTTTGCCTGCATATTTTAGTTTTTAATTTTAGTTATAGTTTAATTAATTTGGACCAATATAAATTGGCTAAATGTAAATTATCTAATTTTGTCATCAATTCCAAATATTACCAATAGTGAGCTTTTATTTTATTATATACAAAGAGATCACTTTATAATTATCGAGAGCTTTGACATTAGCTTTCTTCATCAAAGAATCAAATGGCGGTACGATACATATATTATATCAAACAGAAATAGTATAACATTCTTTCGTTTTATTTAAATAGAGAATTAAAACATTTTAAATATATATGATATGCAGTTTATAAAGATTGGTATTGAATATTTAAATCAAGATTGAAAAGGTTAATTTTAACTTCGTATAGATATTGTATAATTTGTTTTTCGTCCCAGATATACCGACCTGACTGTTGCTATTTCTATTTATAGATGTCACTTTTTGATAAGCTATGTGATGCAAATCCGATTTGTATGATGATTTATCAATTGATTTTAGATTACACAAATGCATAACCCTTCTTCGCCTGACACTACTTATACGTATATCTGATGTCCTGAGAGAAAATATGAATATATATATCCGTTGAATGAATTATAATAATGTTTTACATTATTTTTTGCTGAAGTCTTTTTTTCGAAAAAGTGATTCATTAGGAATAAAAGGAAATTGTACTTACTACATTCAGTATTTTAGCACTGCCAATACTATCTAATCACTCATGTTCGTAAAATTAAAATGTTTCACACAATTGAATGAATATACACGATGAAGGGTAATTAATAAAGGGGCAGTTTGAAGTCCTGATGAAATATTTAAAGTATAGGTGTCACATTGTTGTCAGTAATTCAGAAGAAATCTATGTGCATGCTTCAATGAGCTTCAAGCGATATGTTTCAGTAGGAAATTAATTTATAAATATTTTAAAGCATGTTAATCATCGTTGTGTGAAGTTATTTTATGCCAAAATGAAGAAGCGTCGCAGTTTTAGAAAATTCTAAAAATAACTCAACTATCCAAAGCGGGCGTGCTACTAATTTTTAATTTTGGGAATTTGACTCGTTTCTACATATGATTAAATTAATGAAATCCTTAAGTTTCTGAATAATTATAGAAACTTAACAAATAAAGCATATTTTAAAAGTCGAACAATTTATTCTTACATTTAAAAATGCATTTAGACTGGACAAATGTTTTAATCTTCAAAATTAAACTTCTGAAACAAAAAATCGTAACATAACGCACAAAATTATATGAATAAATAAATCCCAGTAAACCTTTCAGATTAAAATATGTTACACAGACGTATTTATGGGGACTTAGATTTGAAAATCAAATTTACCTTTAGATGGAATAAATTAGTTTCCATTATCTAAAAGTATGCTTGTCTAATAACATCACTCCGTCCTCTCCCTCGACAGGTATTCTCTTTGGAGTAACTATGGTGATGGTCTTAGTGGCGTTGCTCATGGGAGTCATAGTGACCAATTGCCACGTTCGAAAGTACACTTCAAACCAGATTCCCTTCATCCTTCGTTGCTACATACGCTATTTTCATTGCCCCCGACACCGACAACTCCGTCGCTCCAAAACTCTCGCCAATGCTACGGTATCGTCCTCGCAATTATCCCCACCGCCGATGCAGCCATCACAGCCACCGCACCACAATCAACAGTGCTGTTGCCAAAACGACGATGGCTTCGTCTCCTGGTGCTGTTGTCCAGGTATCTCCTGCTCTAGATCCCTCAAGAAACGCTTTTTGGACAGTGTAACCGGCAAATATGGTAGTGGGGGTAACAGCGGTCGGTCCACAGGTGGGAAAAAGAAAAAGAAGACCGGAGACATTATCTGCGGTGTTCATCTTAATGAGGCTATCATTAAGGTCAAGTACGCCACCAACACTACGTTACCGGTGTCTTCTATGAGCGACTATACCCTGACAATGGACGCAAACAAGCCCCCCGATAGCCCTATTGGTTGCTATGCAACAGACATTCTCAATGAAGGCCTTGCCGGGGGTGGTGGTGGCGACTGTGATATAGCCCTCGTTACTAGCCAACAATTTCCCACTACTACCTCATCCCCACCGCCTTGTGACAACACACCGCCAACAGTGACTGTGTTACGTGGTAACGGTCATGCTGGCGGTGGGGGAAGTGGCCCTGCTACGAGCTTCTCGGCGCGTGTGCCCTCTCACCTCAGTCTAAGTGACTATGAGGAGTGTCCCTTCGACAGACGAGTCGAGCACGCCCGTCGAGCTAGCTTCTTCAATGGCCTGCCGCTTGACTCCGCCGTCTGCATTTGTAACGACCCCGAATCGTGGGTCCTTATCGCTCGCATCCTCGATCGTATCTTCTTCTGGCTCTTCCTAATCAAAAGTGTCATCGTGCTCGGCTGGATCTTTCACTCGGTTCCTTCACATCCCAACTGACTAGCTTGCTGTCAACTTATGAAGATTGCTCTCTCGTGAAGTTTTAACACTTATCTCTTGATTTATCGATTAACTTTCCAAATAATACATTTACATATGTTGTAAATTTACACATTTTCTACCCCTTCCAAAATAATCAATAAAAAGAATGTCTGATTGATAAATGAAATATGCATATTAAGAAACACATAAGAAAATAAAGAAATAAAATAATTAATGGATACATTAATATAGAGTAAGATATTTAGATTTCTTATTTTAAAATAATTATCGATATAACATATATGCCCTCTTAGCATGTTTGAGCATTTTTTATTTCTAAGTTGTATAAGTTATTTTTTATTTCATACGTAAATATACTAATAACAAAAATTAACACTTAATCAAAAGTAACTATTTATTGAAAATAAATTCATTATTAACCATTTTTCGCAGATAATATAGTACTGTTTAAAAGTGTAATCAAGTTTAACCAATTTTTCTAATAGATAACTTTAAAAAATTTCAAATACTTATATACGAGTGTATGTATATTCTAGCAAGTAGGTGTACATTAAATGAATTATATTTTTTCAGATCGGTTATTATTTTAATACACAATGCAGTGTTATGCATTTTATACAGTATTATTTAATGAACATTATTTTGAAAATGTTTGATACTTCCTAGTTTTGCATAAAATTGCCTAAAAATATCAAAATAAAGCAATATTAAGTACTGTTTAAAAAGATATATTACATACAGATTATAATAGATTACCTTTATTATATGAATTCCACTTTTACATGAAGCATACTTACTTTATAAACGCTAAAATGAAAGGATTAATAGTAACATTAACCGACACATGTACAGGCAGTACAGTGTTTGTTTCATTGTAATAGGAGACAGAAATCTGATAAAACAATAATAATAAAAATAATGTAAAACTCATTTATTGGCTGGTTAAACAAGCAGTTATTTTTCCCGTGTTTTATGAAGACATGTTTGCTAATATCTTTGGTATGTAGTGTATTTTGTTACTATCAAGTAGTTATGCCACAAAGATCCGACAATACACTAGATTTTGGAGCTCTGGCCCCTACTCATACGCATAGTATATAATGCCAAGGAAAAGAATACACTACTATATCTTAAAAGTTTAGTATAGGTTGCGTTATAATACAGTAGTATATAAATTATGGAGAATTCCTTTTTAACTTTACAGTCTTGCTAATTATCTTATTGCACAATTAAATAAACTCTTAAAATATTGATCTTTTTCTTTTTCACTATGCTGTAGACTTAACAAGAGGCTAGAATCCGAAACCATAGTAAAATATGCAGATTAGATAAACAGAAGCTATTTTAGATTTTATTTGTCATTTTATTATCGTCTAAATTAACGCTGCTTTTAGGGCAAACTAACAATTTACATGTCTCAATGATTTGTAACTTTATCCTGGTTTATATAAGATTACATTATTCAATTTAAAATGAATTTTATAAAATTGAGACATACCTACATATTTTACATTCTAAAAAATGTTTATATATGCTCTTAATTATATTGATTTCTTATGGCTGTTTTGTCAATTTTACAATTTTTCAATACTCCTTGTGACATTATAAAACACATTTTAGCCAACAAATTTTTGTTTCCAAATGATCCAATTCCCTTTAAATTAAGATTTTTATTTGAGTGATAAACCAACCTTAACGCAAGCTTTATCGATCAGTGATTTAAGAGCAACAGTGTTGGATCATATGAAATTAGATTATATACCTACATACCTATCCACAACTAGAATCGAAGAACCAGAAATAAGCTCGGTTATTCACAAATTGAGTTTGATCTTCCGACTTGAGACACAGCTATACATATAGATACATTTATTGCTTTCACTAAAATGTGTGTATCAAAAACTGCAGTTATACTGAGAGCGCTCGGTAATTATGCCTTTCTGAAAATGGAGTTTTGCCGATTGTGTTAAATAATAACCACCGGGATTCTGTAGTTATTTGAATTTGCACATACGCAGAACACAGACAATCAATAAATATATTTTAAAAAGCATCTATAGATTTGCCTTAAATGTTCTTTATTTTTTTTTAAATTGAATTTGGTTCCATCCCCATTTGTTATGATTCATCTCACAATTGATTTCTTGTACTCGCACACGCATATTATTTTGTTTCTAATTGAATAATGATCTCTCGTTTTTCAGAGATGTGCTTATTTAATTGTATATGTCGCATCATGTAGGTAACTGGCAATTTGTAAATGTACATAACTCATTCCAAGTGTATGTAATTGATCTGTTTGCATATGTGTATATATACGATTGTTATATATCTATATAAAAATAAATATAAAAACAACAGTTCTTACTGATATATGTCGCTCATTATCTTTACTTGCTTTGTTCTTGCTATAATAGTTTCTGCAATCACTAGAATTTTATCGCATTGAGTGTAATTCTAATTTATAGGACCTGTCACTCAAAAAAGACATTACATAAGTGAAATATTTAGTTATAATGCACTAATTTTTAACAGAGTTTGATATATCGTTGTTAATATTGTTGGCCAAAACTTGGACTCGATTAAAATAAGTGAAACGTATAAGTTGGGTAAATTGTGTGCTGCCAATGGCTGTTCAAGTATAGACAAAATACACACAAATAAAAAAAAATATCAAGGTGTCAGGGGCTAAAGTAGTTTACATAAAAATTCTTTAATATAAATTTTATAATAATATTTATTGAATTTGACGAAATTTTTAAGAGTGGAATAATGAATAAAACACGCAACTTTCAACAACATTAACAAACTCTTGCCATTCATACTGGTGGAGGGACATGGCAGATCGGTACGTTCAGTTTCTTGTTTTGACAAAGTTAGATTGCAGTTGATTTACAATACTCAGCACATTTTTACGTTCAAAGTGAAATAAATTTTAAGTTTTTAATTCATCAACTTCAAGAGGATTATTCCTGTCTGATCGGTGGTACAGTTTTTCTCTTCTTGTGGCACTTCATGTATTACTTTTAATTAAATATTACTGTATGATTATCATTTGTAAAATTAATGAAATATATTAAATGAATAAGTAGTCTATATAGTCGATTTTTTATATTTTACATACAATTGAGAAATTTCCTTCGAAAAATATTTAAAAGCTATTATGTATGCACGGTATTACCCAAGTATTTTGGGTAATACCTACTTATTTAATAGCTAGTATATACATATACTAAAATAGTATGTATAGGTATCGTAGTACTGAATAGCATAATCATAGAGTAATTGTGATTAGAGTTTTGACTCTTTGATTTCATATACACCACACCACGCTGTAAATTTTTGTAAATCGAACATTTTTTAATTATAATAAATGTTATATACCTACATAGATTAACGAATTAAACAGTACTACATTTTCTATGAAATATATTTTTAGAGCAAAGATCAATAATATTCAAGGAATTTTAATATGCGAAAGTTATCTTTAAAATAATATGTGTATATGTTTATATCTAAAACTGTTTTACTACGTAACCTGTTTGACTGCTATCAGTTTTAAAAACACTATTTTATTAAAGTGTTTTGGGTCACTGAAGAGTATGTTTTCACTGCATAGAAAATCGATTAAAGTGTAAGTGATTAATGAAGAGCTTCAACTCTTCCACCTTAATTAAATGCTATATGAATGTAATTATCCCACACACCGACCCGACGCTGATAACCATTAAAATCCACAACACTATCTCCAAAATTGAACAAGACAGTTTCACCCTTTGCCTCTCACTTCTTCTTCTAAATTCCGTCGAGTCGTTTCCGGCTCCTGGTGACCGTATGAACAAAGTCCCTCCATCCCGCTCT
>JAYRBW010037371.1:0-11847 GCA_036023295.1 Invenusta paracnida | reverse complement strand
AATCCACAAAATACTCTAATTATCAATATTCTAAAGTATAGAATTATAGAATATTTGACGCTAATTTCTATTTTAAATGATAGGAAACACTTAGAGCAACACATTGATACAAAATATGTTATCTAAAGGTACATAAAATAAGAGTTTTAAAGATAATTAGACAAAATGAAGAAAATCTTTCATATCCATTAATATGGAAAACAAGAAAAAATGATTTAAACAAATCCCTAAAGTTCCTTGGCTTGGGACTTTTCAGAGGTGTTAGTTGGAACCTATATCCCCAATTATCAGTCATCAAACCTTTGTCAGCAATTTGTGCAGATTATTTTGCCAGAATGACTAGACTATATATAATTCTACATATACAAAGAAAGTTCTTCACTGCTCAGAACATGGTATGTATATATATTATTTAATGCTGTAATACTCAGTGATGACGATCCTGCCTGGTTTACTTCTTTTGAACCGTTGAGAAATATATTCACTCTTGCATTGTCCATCTGAAATAAATGACAGAAAAATTTACAATTTACAATTTACACTTGAATATTAAATGTTATAAGATATTGACAAGGTAACTTTAAAGTGGGAAGTATACTGAATGTACAGCGCTCTGAGATGGGGTGAGCATTGGTACAACTCAGTTGATAACAGGCAGGTCGCGATCAAAAGTATCAAGAAAAAAAGAGGTATATTAATGCAAAAAGAGGTGAGGGGAGGTGAAGTAAAAATTAGCAACATTTTAAAATATAAAAATGCATAACTCACTTAAAATTAAGGTATGAATAGTTGCGAATTACACTAATAATTCAACAAATCTCAAGTTTCGATATAAAATCGCTTGAATTAAAAAAAATGATATATATTTATATGATAGAAATATCAATTTTAACTACTTTCTCAAAATGGAATTTCTTACAAAACATATTTGTTTAACTATACATGCGAAGTTTTAAGAATTCTAGTCTATTGGGAAGTTTAGAAACGCCCGCACCTCCCTCAACCCCGATAGCGCGTTACACGAGGTCCAAAGCACTTTAGCGTGCCCATCAACAAGACCCACACATTAGGCCGTGAGAGCATCTGTGGACATGTTTATGCCTGGCGTCATGGAGCTCAGTCATTAAGAGGCATTAGTAGGAGGACAGCCTTGGTACTACTATATAAACATGTTCACTCCTTATCAATGACGATTAGAAATGTTGGTCTATCAATTTATAGGAAATCGTCATATCCATTTTTATTCTCTGATTTTGTCCCCTTAACTGGACAAATAATATTATTCAGAAATAAGTTTAAATATACAATCAAAGCATATCTGTATATATATATATTATAATCATGTTGTTCTAATATATAATTGTTAAAAATGGTTTTATTCTGGATTTAATACAAAACTCGTGTAGCGTAAATGTGGTTATATCCAAGGTAGCACGAAAGTGTGTTTATTGTGTGTCCAGCATCGAGATACATTTAATACACTTATTAAATACTATCAGACTTCCTCCCATAAATAATCCCTAAAATTGTTGAAGCTTCTTATACTCGAGCCACGCGCAAGAAAAAATCCATAAAACGATAAGAATTTAGTTTATATTTGTCTTGAGGCATTATACAAGTAGGTTATAATGTTAACAAAATATTAATACTAACATGCAAGTATTTTGTTGACATTCCTGTATAATATAATTTACCCAAAGACATTCCCAAGGGGGCAATAAACCCTCTAGTCATGTTTAATAAGGTCGAATTACTCTGACGATTAGATGCATGAATAGGCTGCTTGTCTGTAAAACACATATTTACTACGAAAATGCACCTGAATACCACACATAGACATGTGGATCCAGGAGAAACTGACCCACACCTCATAGGCTAATCAATAAAGGGGGCGGTCGCCTGCCTCTATACCTGCTTTAAATGATAGGATACAGTGGTCAGTCAAAGGTATTGAATTGTAGTTTAGGAAAGTTACATCTTGTGTACTATACATGTGTACTAAATGCACACATTTTGTCGGAATGTCTTCGGCCTTCCTTGATGATGGAAGAACTTGATGATGACAACAACTATTCAGGGAAGTACTAGAAAACAAGAGTTCCGATTTATCGTGTGGCGAAATATGCGGATGGCAGTGTCTGGAATTGTAAGATTTATGTTAAGGAAATACGGCAGTAGGAAGCTGTACCCCATCAACATGCGTAGGATCCCAAGTTTATAACGCCCCATTGCTTATCGAGGCTGTAATTTATTGTGCTGTGTTCTTTGGTAGGGTGTATATATTTAGGACTGGTAATCATGCTGTACAATACGAAGCTGTCATCGATGGATTAGTTTATAAATGAGTGATATTATTATACGGTGATTACTGTGAAAAATATGTGCACACTATAAGTTATTTCATTGCGCATGGTTTAAAGTTATGAATATACAGAGATATATAGAGGAAAGAAAGCTATTCTGCTTAATTGAATATGTACATAAGCGATAATTATAAATGAACATACATATTTAGTTCTATTACAGGCATTATATATACTCACTTGTGCATCCATGACCGAAGTTTATATACAAATAAAATACAATTTTCAAGATTAAAAAGTTTTTCTTGCTTGATGTTGTCTATTTTTTATGTATTATTTTTGGTAGTATATGTATATATTATTTAAACATTAAAACACTATCAACATAACGGTAAATAAGCCGTTAGGTCAGACCTCTCAACATAACTGTAATGTAACGGACACATAACGCAAGAGTTCGTGGTTTATAACTGCTTTTTATCGATATGTTACCGTTATGTTTAATACAATTTTACAATAGGCTAACATAACGGTACAACAGTTATGTTGGCCTAGTATAAAATCACATTGAACATAACGGAATTATGACGACAAAAAGCAGTTATAAACCATGAACTCATGCGTTATGTTTTTAATAAAAATGACGGTTATTTTATTTAGTGTGTATGCGAAATTATTTCTGAAAGTGGGTTTTTAACAAGACCACATGTAAATCAATTGTCAAATCAATATTCCGTTTGTCTAAATTTACTTCAATACTTACGAATGAATAATTATACAGTTTTAAATTCCTCCAAATAGGTTACATGCATAATATATATGAAATGATATAAGTTATTTTAGAAAATTAGAATATCATATTAATTAAATTGCGATATCAAGAGTGTCAGACTCCTCGGTACAGAAACCTCGGTACATGACATACTCCAGGCCGTAACAAGCTGATTTGCACTGCAGCATTGAGCTAATTAATTATCGATTGATTAATTTAAGCCTGCGCTCGTGACTAATTAATTAAAAGCGAAATCGCAATTCACTCCTATACATACATTGACATTAAAAATGGGGTAAGTCTCGATATTTGGATTTCACATAAACTTCAACAATTACCAACTGTTTGATAAATACAATGTCAAACAGCAATATATCCCTCAACTATAAACCCAGATTTTTAGGAAAAGTGTTTGATCGATTGCTCGATTGCCCGATGAACAATCGAAATTATACACTTTAAAGAGTTTCATTTAAGCATTAATAATTTGCCTGTCTTTTTTATTAGTATTATGAGTTTTCTAAAACGTTGTATGTGTAAAAATATGCTCCAAGGCAAACATCGGGTATATCTTGCTAATTATCACAGTCCCTTCGATTTCTACCTCTATTGTGACTCAGAGAAAATTGCATCTCTCTCCCCGGCGTCCAGTAATTGCCAATAATTCGCCTTCTGGTAATTTCCAGAAAATTCTCTAAGTTGGAATACACGTTGTGATGGTATAGTAGCGATCAATCAGACCCTGTGTTGGCTGGAGCCTTTTGGATCTGAGTTCCGCTCCCATTTAGCAAGCTTCATAGCGCTCCAAAGAATACGAGAGGAAAGAAGAGGAGAGAAAAGCGAAAAGGAGTACCTATTGATGGTGGAAGGTTCTCACAAAATCAACTGACGTCTAGAGGGAGGGAGGGGGGTAACTACCAGGTCAATCTGTGCTTTGCTTAGGTCTTGGTGAATACTTCTTCGTACTGCTTATAAGGTATGCACATATTATAGAATTATTACCATAAGTATGGTTAATAGTACGTCATTCCGGGGCGTAAGTAAGCTGCAAAGCATTACTCATTAATTGATGAACTTTATACTAGACGGGAACTTCTTTAGTAGGTAATATACATATATGATAAAACCATCCCTAATTATGACATTTTTAATTATATTTGTGTCACAAATCTAAAGTTGCGACTTATTCATTATATTATATTTAGCCAGATTTAGCCAAATAATGAAATCTGGGCGTTTATTCTATACTGATTTATGCGGCAATTTATCCGCTGATTTATGCGGCAATATTTAAAGTATAAGGTCAAATGTGAATATATTTCATTCAATCTATCAATTGAATTTTAGATGAAAATTAATTAATACATATTATATTATAATAAGAATATTATTTAATACTTTATTCATATTTAACAAAAGCAATTCATATGTGTATTAACTTCTAAAAAATAGTAAAACTATTATCCAAGGTCTTATACAAATTTCAATGTCATAATTCGACGAATTATTCTATTTCAATCATTTGCAGTGTTTAAAATCACCTATTTACTTAAGAAAAAAAGTTTTAAATAATATTCCTAGTATAATTTCTTTATTATTTCATTTAAACTTCCATTAATACAGGTAATATTGAAGATATTGTCATATAGGTATCAAGACATACTCTTAGAATTTCGGGATAAATAAGCCCATCATTATTCTACGGGAAGATTTTATTTATCATACGAAATAACCAATAGGTACTATTCTAAGAAATATTTGCATCTATATTTTAATAAATACATTTTCTCTGCTATAAATATAGTAATTTGATAAATCCTACGTTGTCTGCAATAAATTTGACGTAGGATAAATCAAACATATATCGTAGATAAACTGTAATATTACACATATATATTCGTTGAAATCTTCCCATTAATTACTTTTATCTCCAGAGCGAAATGAACAGCTGAAAGTAGAATGTTATGGTAAGTTCAGGATTTCATCTTCTAAACACACTAATATATATATACTCGACAGCAATAATCTCCGATTAGCCCGCAGCTCATGGAGCAAGTATTAGAAAAACGAAAGAGAGACAAGACCTTCACATGAAATGAGGTGGATTCATATCTTAATTAGTGTTGCTTTTTATACGAGATAAAAGCAGCTCTGCGTTTGTGTCATTTAAGTCTACTCCTCCTATACATGCACACACAGGGAGATACAAACACAGACTTGTGATCTTAAACCTCCCAAATTCCTCGCCCGGGAGCGCTACAGAGGTTGAATCGATCGTTGTAGCTCGGCAAAATTCGCAAAACCCTCGACTCGCAGAAGACATGATGTTCTAGTTTAGTCGAAAGAAGTTTTGATGCATTAATATACAGAAAGGCCTAAAAACAGATGTGTCACTGTCTCGAGCAACGCGCTATAGAGATCCCAAGAATAGACTAGAAAGTGCCTCCCCGCCGATCAATAAGTGGCGCACAGATGGTTGAAGGGGGCTCCCCAATTTGCGAACCCCAGAATCCAGAGTGTTGAAGGGCACTGCAGGTATCTTGTCTCACTTTGAGGTAATTGAAACTAATCACAACTAATTAAGTCGACAGAAGAGTATATTTCTGTGCCGAGAGAATCTAGTTTTGGATAAGAATTTCTATGAGATATATATTTGGAAGTATGGAAGTGCCTTTCTAACATTTAATTTATCTAAGCAGGCACAACTTCATTGTTTTACCTACATATATATATCTGTGATATAGTGGAACTTCCAACAAGTGGATAAGCAATCAATACAAGGTCGTTATGTATTTATAGTTTTGTGTACATTTCGATGTATTACCAATTCCTTAACAAACATCCACATTCACAAAGAATTTTGTGCCTGCCAAGATTATTAAAAACCTTCTTGAAAATTAAGATTTTCAGAAAGTAACAATCTCACGAATATAATCGCTTTAAATTTATATAAAAAGATATATTTTCATACATTTTCTAACATCAACACGTAAGTTAGTTCTATAAATTATAATTTACTGTCTGTGTATTTAAAACTGATTCGCTTGCACTATCTTTCTTTTAAACATTACTTTGCAATTAGCTTTTAGATATCAAAATATAGGAGTCTTGAACTGTATAATAGAATCAATATAAGAGTGGAATATCTGTGCTTAATTATACTCTGTGACTGCTACTTCGTATTAAAACAATCCGATTCTTAAGTTTATCAATGTTTACAGAAACAAATTTGAAAACTTTTTCAATGACGAAATAAAAGTATTCATATGAAAAGTGGTAAGAAATTCTTTACACTAAAATGTATAACAACCATCAAACCTTTGACCAGTATACCTATTATTAAAAATAATACATTAGTGAAGTTAATTAATATTAATGTATTAAAATTAAAATAATTCATAAACTGGAAACGCAAATTATGATTTGACAAACAAAGAAAAAGTACTAACTTAATTTCGTTAATATGCGGTCCTTTTTTTCGATTGCCATACGCGTGTCGAAGAAATATGTAATAGTAATTAAATACTAAACATTAAAAGAAGACAATGTAAAAGTCTAGGCACACCGAAAGCGGCGCGTCAAACATCAATATTAACCATGGCTCACTGACTCAGCATACTGTCCTCCTTCTTTTCTCTTTATGTGTAGATTTTCTGCAGTTCTGTGTGCATACTAGGCCTTAATAAGTCAACGCTTGCATGCCACTTATATTTACATTTAAGAGAACATTTAAGAGTAATCAAGAGAACTGGAGGTGGGTGGGTTGCAATAGATCGACTAAAGTACACGGTGTAAGGATTATCCAGGGACACATTTCTTTCTAGAGATTACATCGCAGAACATGATTACTTGGCAGCGTCCTTTAACCTCTAATTTGGCGTCTCATAGTGACAGTTGGTGAAGGAAGATGACGTATTGGGAACTTGTGGTGTAATTAATCTCAGATTTAAGGTTTTTGTTTGAGAATTACAGCAGCTAGCGCAGGGTGGACAAAAAAGTCTTTTGGGGTGCTGGTGTGTTCCCTTTGCCGAGAGGAGAGTTAATGGTCTTGTCTTATGTGTTGCCATGGAGATGGAAGAACCATGTTTTTGGGAGGTATTCTACTATAATGGAAGCATTACAATTTATCAATTTGTTTTATATAGGAAAACTAGTTCACCTCAGCGTAAATTATATATCGTCATCATCACGAACAAATTGTCTAACTCGAATCGTCACCAGTGTATTTCAATCAATAAGAATCGAAACTCTCTGCTTAATTATCATAGAAATTTGTTTAACTTTATATATATATATATCTATATATTAATTAATTTCTTTAATTTCTATGGTAATTACTTTATGGCGTGTACACAAGTTGAATTTATGATGGAATCAATTAAATAACAATAATTAAAAAAAAATGACGCAAATTAAAAAATATTGAATATTTCATATCAATATAAAATGGATATTATATAGTCAGGTTTTCTGTGTAATTGAGTAAAACTTTTGTTGTGATTATTAAAAGTATGCATTCTTGAAAAGCTTATATGATGTCGGCATTTAAAAAAGCAATGTTTCAATTCCCAGAAATATAGCGTTGTTTTTTATGAGAATATATTAAGTAAGTATATTTTACGATATAAATTACAATAGGACAATTACCGTGTTTTTTAAAAGATTTTGACCTAATTTGTCTTAACCATTATTCATAATTTATAAATGCATATCATATGTTCATCTAAGTGTTTTCGACATATTATTAGAATTTCAATTAGATATATAAATCACAATCGCAACTTTACAGGTACACAAATAAAGAGCAGTTCTAAAGCCTGTTAAAGAGGATTATTTTAGCTACAAAATAAGTATATAGAAGCTATCTTAAATGGCTTCTGGTAACTAAATAATTAAGTCTATGAAATTAAAATTATTTGTAATATGTAGAAAACACATTGGTTCACATACTTATATGATTGTTTAATTATAAAAAATAGTAAAATTCTTATAAAAATGAACGCTGCATTTCTGCAAATTGAAACAATGGTTTTCTGAATTTCGACCATAATTTTTCCAAAAATATCTAGTTTTCCTAATCTGCGTAAAACTTGTACGAACATTACCTTCTAATTACATTATAGTGAACCTGGCTATTAATATACATATCAAAATTTGATGTTGAATCTATTGTACCAATATAGGTAACAAAGTACTTCAAAGTATTCAAATTGAATGTTTAAGTACGTGTAAATTAGTGAATTAAAATGTCTATAGTCACTTTTGAAAACTTGTAAATTGTAATGAAGAATATCTTGAATTCGAAATATAACACGAGCACACTAGTTTTGTGTCTTTTATCAAAATGATTTTATCCATGAGTTGGTTTTAGAAACCTCCTTTAAATAAATGAACTTCATTTCATGGCCAGGCCTATAGTAGGATAGTTTAGGAAGCTAGTCATAAAAGAAGCCTGTGCCAAATAATCCATTACTTTTATATTGGGAGTTTGTTTCAATTGTTTTTGTTATAATATGAAATTTATGATTCACATGCTACCGCATCGTCTAATTATTATTATAATTATAATTATGGATTATATAATATCTATAATAATATGATTTGTATATGGTAACTATGATAAGATTTGAATATGTTATATATCGTATTTAAACGATTATAAAATAAAGATTATCTAGCTAAGAATGAGTTAATTGATGAGTTAAGAACACCTGGTAATAATCAATTGAATTAGATTATATAAGATACAACCATTTTTATTGTGTTGTACTTTTTAAAAGACGAAAACAGGCGATAATTACACATGTAAAATGAGATAAATTATATTTGAGTAATTAATGATTAATACTCGTATATTTATTTTATACATTCTGAGTACATTTATTTCCTTATGCAGTGATTTTAATCGTGACAACATCTGTTTCTTGTCTAAGATTTAAAAAACTTTTCATAGTCGAAAACGTTTACTAAAACCACACACAGTATTAATGAAGGTACCAAATCCAGAAAAGGTTTGTCTAAATTTACGAAATCGATGCCTTATATTAACTGAAGCTTTGTATACAAAACTGTTTTTCTTCCACATCCATAGGATAGGGTGGAATGCAAAAAACGTCCTAAAAACCTTGAGGAGAAGATTATTAAAATGAAACTTATCTTTTTGAAGCAACAATAACAGCGGAATTAAAACATCATTTTATTCAATTAATTTAAATTTTGCAAAAGAAATTTACTTTTACGTATAATTAAATTGTGTTACATATTCTATGATCCTACTGCGTATATTAACTTAACATTTTATCATAAGTAACCACTTAAATACTCCTTATATAATAAAAAGCTCGCTTTCATAGTTAAATTATGACCCATTAAAGTTTAAAATGACTGAAGAATCAAGAGTGGATTAAAATAGCTTGAAGTTTTACAATATTATTAAGGTATAATGCACTCGACCATCCATTTCAACAGTGTATATATTGTATATCGTATTATATACTAAAACAAATTATAATTCTGGCAACTTTTGGTTTAAAACTCTAAAGCGAAAGTGGTGGGAAACACAATTAAAATGACATATTGGGGACAGGCTTCATTTCATTTTAATCGATTTATTGCGAAAATTGGACCATAATTGCTCCCACATAGTGCTGCCCATTTGCAGAGGAGTTGTGTAACTAATAAATGAAAATTCTCTTCGTACAAAGTTGAACTATAGCTGTCTATTAATTGTGAATGAAATGAGTATCCCACGCACCAAAAGCGACTAGCAAGCATGCATCGGGATAGTCATTATCTAATCAATAATTGCATTCCTGGTCAACCATGATTAGGTATTGCTGCTTTGAATGGGGAACGTAGGTTCCTGTCTTGGCACCAAATTATAATGGTCCCTCTCAGTTTAATGAAGGACAACAAGAGTTAAATAGGCTCCAAAATGGAGTGGTAAGTATAGTCCAGGAAGCTATGAATCAACTTCTAAGAGCGCTTGCCAATTCCGCTGAGGTCTTTTCTAGTGTCAATTATTCAGTGTTCCCGATCCGACCTTTGTTCACCGGAATTGCAGCCTTGTGTTTGTGTATTGGCTTCCTCTTGGCCTGAATAAGTCATTACATTGAGTTAATTGGGTTCTGCGTGAAACTCCGGACCTGCGGGAAACTAACCGGCAGCGATTGGATCGGTGTGCCTACTTATATTAGAGAAATACTGGCTTAATTCGAAGATAAATTAATAGCTAATTTACGATCAAGTTTACCGAGTGTATTCGTGATAATTAAAGTAATTACTTTGTTGTTTGTTTATCACGACAGAATAGAATCAGGCTTTCTTTTAAAATTTTCCGCGTCAAAGAATTACTTCCAATTTCATTACAAGGCTATTAGGCTTATATAAACTACCATCCATAACAGGATGGAATATTTTGGAGCATTATTGCTGTGATTAACTAATGGAACAATGGAAGCTTCCAAGATTATTATATTTTGGTGACATGAACACACTCTAAAAATGCACCTTTCCTTTCTCTTAAAAATAACTATTATAGCCATAGAGTAATAATACCAAGAGAGTTCACTTAGCGCATGGGGATCATAGAGTAATAATACCAAGAGAGTTCACTTAGCGCATGGGGATCATAGAGTAATAATACCAAGACAGTTCACTTAGCGCATGGGGAGTCGCTGTTGCAAATCTTTTCAAGGTTGCAAATTCCGAAATTGTAGAATTTCATCAATGTTTTAATTATTGTTCCAATTTTTTTCGCTTTAAAAACTAATATTTCGAGATAATTTTGCCGAGAAGTTTGCTTATATAAATGAATAAAATTGTCTCACTTAAACGATGTAGTATATTTCTAGTAATTATCAAATATTACTACTAATAGTGATTATTACTTGTAGTAATATCTAATATACATATGTTATTTATACATTGCTTAGTGAATGCACATTAGGTACACAAATTGTAATAAATGTCATTTATAATTGATGAAAAGTGGAATAAACTATACGTAATGTGATTTGAGCGTCGCGTTTAGTTGTAATTTAATTTAAAAATAAATGGATGTAAATTAAAAGTAATAATTGATAATGTCAAACTAGACTAATTAGTAGCTAGTGACACTCAACTTAATTACAACATAGCTTTTATAATATAATAAGTGTCCGTTTGCGCTGACTAAAAGTTTATGTTCTATTAACATTAACATGTTTATTCTTGTGTACCTATATATAGGCCAGATACAAAATCGAAATATCTGCTATTGTATGAAATATGTAAAAAGGGTCGATCTTAATTTAATGAATAGACAAGAGTAATAAAAATATCCGAGCTTTTTAAAATATGAAAGAATCATAAATATGTAGTACCAATATTTATAAGATTACTTCTGGACTTAATTACAATCATTACCAATAACTTTAATAAATGAAGAATAGTGTAAATTTATACACATAAAATGAAGATGATTTTATTTGAAATATACACTATTTTCCAAAATAAAAGACACAAAAGCTTGTAAAAGACTGATTGTATGTAAAAAGCAACTAGCATTGGTTGATATAAATAATCGTGTGTATAAACAGTATAAATACCTATATTCTATAATGTTCACATCAGTTTAGTACTTGTTTGTGGTGCAGTTAGACATAGTCAATTTATATTATTTGAAATTAACATTTAATATTTCAATGTAGGTACCTACTACTAATGTAATTAGAGTATCACTTAACAAGAAACACAAATAAATTTATATTAAATAAATTGCAACTTACTAAC
>JAYRBW010037360.1:0-11848 GCA_036023295.1 Invenusta paracnida | reverse complement strand
CCGCACCTCCGCGGCCGCCATATGTTAATGACATGTATTACTCTTTCTCTAATCTGTTTATTCATATTGTAGAATATTTCAGTGAACCAGCCCAGCCAACTGGTCCTGCTGCTTTGCCGAGCAACACTACAGTTAATTAATTTCCTTATTAATTTCGTTAGTCGTGAAAATACCACACATACTTTCTTGGAAGCCTCTGCAGTTTTTGCAACGGTCTTTGATTTCTGATATACTTCCTTTTTTACCTCTTATCCTATGTTTTGTCTCTTTTTACCTTAAACACATATACGCGAAATCACTACCTCCCGAGCATAGAGTAATTAAACAGAGATTTCACACTTATTGATTCTGTATACAGTTCAATACTACTATGTTGATACCAGAAAGCTTTTGCAAAATAGTGTTTTAAAACTGACAGAATTTTAAACAGATTATGCTATAAAACAGTTTTAGGCATATATGCAGTACATATATAGGCAATACATTACATTTTACAGACAACTTACGTATGTTAAAATTATTTAAAATATATATTTGATCTTAAAATTAATTTAATAAAAATATTTAATACTATTTTTTGTAACCCATTAACATAACATGTATTAAAATAAAACGATTTTATGTTGATGAAGATTTACAGCGCAATGTATATGAAATCAATAAGAGTGAAATCTGTGTTGAATTACTCTAGTCTATGCTCCCGAGGCTGCTTGCAGCAAACTACCTCCCGAGGCAAGCTAAACTATAATATTTTTTACAAAGTTAAACATATTTTTGAAACTACTAGTTAAATGGAATATAAAAATCATAATAATTTTTAAAATGTAAACTCATATCACATAAATTTCTTAGTTGTAAAATGACCGCGTCCCAAAGCACCAAAATTTTGCGCTGTACTATCTTAACGAGGCTGACAATTTTTGGTGCATGAAATGTCCACCCATTTCAGATATAGATTTTTTAAACAATCGATACTACTGATAAGTAGTATTATAAATCAAATTATAATCGATTTAGTGATACCATTGTATAGTTGCCTCTGTACGTAGGAAATTCATGCAGTAACTCAAATTAATGTAATTTAAATCAATAAAAACTTTTTAATCAAATTCCATGCAGTAATATATACGATTATAAGAGATATATCTATATAGTGGGTATCTAGAACATACCTATACAAAAATGCTCTACCTATAGGTAAATATATTTACATATTTATCGAAACTACTGTATGTAGGTAGCTCATTGCTTGTATATCGTAAATATATTGTTTTGATAATAATTAATTGGTAAATCCATATTCTTACCTTACTAATGTTATATATTTCGATTGATTAATACTTGCAATAACTACAAAAGGTAGCTTATTTTTCCTATTACATAAGTACCTAATACCTAATACCAAGTTAATATGTATTGTAACTATTTATACGTGAAATAAATATATATATATATATATATAACGTAAATATGTTGTGTCTCTCAAGAGTAGGTACCAACAAACATTTTATGTTTACAGAAATACATATCTACACAGAAGATATGAAAACATTGTTTTATATTGAAAGTTCGGAATTCCTGACTGATTCAGTACTTAAAATGCATGCTGTTAGATATTACTGCGTGAATAAACGACGGACCGAGTCAATTAAAATCAACAAATAAACACAGAGATATCGAAGAGTTTGCCTCGGAACGTCTGAAATTCATGCAGTAACTGGTGTCGATGCTTTTGAAACACCTCAATGAATATTCACTAAACAAATTATGTATACCTAGAGTTAAGTTATTACTGTATAAAAATCAACATACTGAAACAAAATCGATTATGGTTGTTAGAAGTTGCCTCTGTACGTTGGAAATTCATGCATTAAATTACTCAAATTAATGACAAATTTAAACTTTTAAATTATATACAATGGTAATAATACATACGATAATAATAGGTACATCTAGTTGTATCTAGGGATCGCTACGTGGAAAGCACTCTCCCCAAAGCAAATCGAGGGTTATTCTATATAAAAATATCGGGGTCCATCAACATTAATTATGGATCGAGGTTTCCGGCCTTGTGTAACCTTACCCAATCCAACCTCAACTGTCTTATCAAAGTTGAAGGAGCTGAAAGAGTAATCGTTAATACTCCAAAAGTGAAACTCAGAGATTTCACACAGATCCTCTACCGAAACATTACAAAAAAGATGACCCAAGCATATCACATAGTGCATTACATTCTCCCACCTACTCGTAGCACTGGTTACTTAAACCGACAACAGGCCTCCCAGGTTCCTTTCTGCAGAACGACACGAATAAAAAACTAAATTGTTCGATTATTTCAACTTCTATCCGATTTACATGTTTATCTTTCTATACTAATTTTTTATAATTCTTATACCTCTATTGCGTTTACTCCGACTCAAATCACTATATGTAAGAGATATATGTATGTTACATGCTTGTGTCAAGAAATAAAACAATTATTCATATTTATACAAATGTCTCCCTATGATACCAGCAACATTTTTAATACACATTGAAGTACTCTACCTACCCACGAGAAACTCTAATATTAAAGCTATTTTTAATTTACTTCTGATCACACTTCTAAAATCAAACACGTATTACCATATTATAGCTACACAGATGTAAAAACAGTGTTTTATAATGAGTGCTTGAAATTCTTGACTGATTCGGTACTTTATTTGTGGAAACCATTACATTCATTGCCTGTATCGCGTAAATATTTAGTTTTGATAATACATAATTACATAATTTATAAATCCATAACATTATGTATATATTCCGATCCAATACAAAAATATTTATTTATATACCTATTGATTGATAACTAGATTTACAAAATGTATATCTAAAATCCATCGTATCAAATTTATGTTTACTGATATACATATATATGACTACTAATCTGTATTGTTCTTCAAAAACAATCATTAAACCCCGAAACTTTTTTATAATAAAAAAACTGTATTTACATGAATTATAATCAAAAACTGCAGGTAAAATATACATAGTTCAATATAAAGTAGAAATATACATTGAAAAATAAATCGAAACGCTCTATTTATTATGTATTGAAGTAAACACCACAAACTCAATTATTTATTATACCTACATAGATATTCTAGCAATATAAAAAGTGTAACATTTATTTTATTCTTATAACAGTATCTGTAATTTACCTGTTTTTATTAATTATTACCGTACATTCGTATAAATACGACAAATTTTGATATTTCATATTCAAGCAAAAGGATTTTTTAATTGAAAAACATCACGCTTTTAAAATAGAACAAATAAATAAATCATAATTTTTTATTTACATTACGTTATTTACATATATTTTTTTTATATTCACACTTTAAAATAAGATAAAGCATTAAATAAATATAACTTAAATAAAACGTCATGTAAATGATACACAAAGATTAATATAAAGAAAGTAAAAAAGCTCTACGGATACTGCACAAGGCATTAAATTAATTTATATATTGAGTAGTGGATAATCTTAATTAAATATTAATATATTTACAAAATATATTGTTAGAAGACAATATTAGAAGATGAATTAGAAGACGCCAGAACAATGGTAACAAAGGATATGTGACCTCGTCGCACTGAAAATTGTGCGCCGACCTCTCACCTAAGTTAGTACTTTGCTAAGATAGTTTCGAGTAACGCAATCTGAAAAAAAGTATTATCACTGTGCTAAGTTATGCTTATGATTATGATCGTTTCTAGTAACGACCCCCATTATGTTACTCATATATTATATGTATATGAAATTATTTGATATCGTTCGTAAACTTTAAACTGAAGATAATTTCAACAATATCTAGAAGTAAACAAGGATAAAATTGCCTGAGATAATTACGGAATGGTAATTGGAGTAATTTTACATAACCATAATATATAGAAATTATTGCTGTATAAGAAAAACTAATAAGACTACACAAAAATATACACACATTTACTAATTGGGTTTATTTATAGTAACATTTAGCTTTTTGCTACAAAGTATAATGTAGCCCCAGGGCTTTATTGATTCCATACCTTTAATCAATAATATCATAATATAAGTACCTATTGGAAAGGAATATAATTTAATCTTCTAAATTAGCATCATATTGAAAAGCAGTTAAATTATTTACAATATTATCAGTTATTTGAGTGAAAGAGGTAGCAATATATGTTTTACTTTAAAAATTCAGGACATAATTAACGAACAGATATTTATTCTTACAACTTCCAACGTCATCACTAAAATAGTGGAATGTTGGTTGTATTACACAAGAAAGTAGAATACCAATGACTAATAACTACTATTTATATCATATTATATTGTTAAATCTTTTACGGTTCTATATTCTAGCATAGAAATCCAGTAATTCAACCCTATTAGCGCTTTCTGTTAATTTAAAATGTTTACGCAATTGAAACATATTGTTAACGACTTATTAAAATCTAAAATAATGATGTTTTAAATTTGACACTTAAATCAAACTACCAATATGCACAGAGAATAAGAATTTCAGTAAAAACCTGTTAAATATACACAATATTATTAAATAATACATAAATACATATCCCATACAGGATGCGTTATAAGTTTAGTTGTTATAAGTTGAAAAAACCACAAAAATGTTTAAATAACAAACCATAATAAAACAATGGAATAATTAACAAAACAAATTTGAAAATATGAGACAATTTAATTTTAACAAAAATCTAGTATAGGTCGATCTTCGTAAGGGTCTAATAGAAAACCATATTTCTGAATACAGATGAACGTCGTTTGAATGTTTAATTGTATAACAGAAGACAAAGGAGCTCACCATTTGGTAAATCTTGTTTGTTGGCAAAAACAAGGATGACCGCAGTCTGCATGTCTCGATCATTGATGATTTTGTGGAACTCATTCCTCGCCTCGTCCAAGCGTTCTCTGTCAGAGCTGTCGACAACAAAGACAAGTCCCTGGGTACCAGCAAAGTAGTGCCGCCATAGAGGTCTAATTCGATCCTGCCCTCCAACATCCTGGCGTTTGGCAGTTAATAAAAGATAAAGTTGTGATAATATTTGAACCGGTGGACATGAAATTAAATTATTACAACAACATATTATATACATGTGTACATATTATGTATTAATATGTGATTGTTTTTATAATAATAGATTATGTAATACAGTAGTAGTTACAACAGAAACAGCTGCATAAATAATATTAATTCATAACTAAGTGTATACAATTTGAACATGTTATCAAAAAAGCGAAAGAATTCATATTCAAAATAACTAATACAAAAGCTAACTACTCAAAAGCAAAATAGATGGTTAGAAGACTGAACTTCTACCGTTTCACCTTCAAATAACTAAAATGTATCATTGAAATACGTTCAACAACATATTTTTAATTTTACTTTAGTATTAAGATAATATTTTTTAAATAGACATAATCGTAATAATAGACTGAATTCAAATTTAAACAAAGCGAAAATATTATGTAACCTCCTTGTGTATATCGAACAAATTGGAAATAAACAAATTAAATTAGCATACATACATACCTTAAATTATTTTATAACTATGTATGTGGTACATATGCCAGTCTTACAATTTTTATGAGTACTCCAATTTTTTTAATATAAAAAAATCAATTCATTAAGTGAACTATCTACTAATTATTATACAATATATTAAATGACGTGTGCATTACATTAAAATACTGCAATTTCGTTGTATAAGTTTAGCCTTTTTATATTGTTAATAAAAATATTTATAATAATTATACTATCAAGAAATATTTATCTCAAAATGAGTTAATTTTTTAATACAATTAATAGGTAATGTAAATAATTCTATAAGGTATAATTACATAATATAACAATTAATAAAAAAATAAGTAGAATATTCAAAAATTACATATAAGCAAAATAATACATACCATAGCTAAAAACATAACACAAAGTACGTTACACTTTGTTTCATATAACTTACCCAGACAGTGAATTTAACATTTTTAAAGTTTACGGTTTCAACATTGAAACCTACTGTTGGTATCGTTGTAATTTGATTGCCTAATTTGAATTTGTATAAAATAGCTGAAATATAAAAATATACAGTATTTATTAATTAGAAAAGTTATAAAACAAATACAAATATAATACACAATCATTATTAAAGTGATATAATTTATAATTTATTATAAATAATTTATTATAATTATATTTTTAAAGATTAACTTAAAGTAAAAATTATACAATTCTTTAAATATAGTGCATATTATATGTAAATACATATACACTTGTGATAAAAAAGAATGAGAAAAATTATTAAAATTTATAGCATCAACCATATTTTTATCTAGCTCTGAAAAAAACTGATTTCGCATTCTCATTAAAGGATATTAGGGTTCAGGTTAATAACCCGAAGGTTAATATTTTGGTTACATCTATTGGCTTAAAGTACTATTAGCACTCGTCTGAGGAGGCTCAGGATAAGGCTGTATCAGGATGGACTCAAATAGGGGACCCTTAAATGTCTCGCCTCGTGGTGCATGGTGCATACACTTTTCAGGCGTTTGCTGATCATTTGAATGAAAACTGCTTCGAACCAACGCTAACGTAAATGGGGACCACTTAAGATCAAGTTACAAAGTTCCAGGCTACAGAGAAATGTGTCGCTTCTAGGAGCTGTAACCTCCCAGAGCTCTTTGAAAAGTACTTACCATTTTTGAACTAGCTCATTTATCTAAAATGTATACTTGGGAAATATGTAATTCTTCATCAGAAATAATTCTGACAAGGTTGTCCGTTACAATCCAGGGAGTCTGGGCCAAGCCTGAAAGCTTTCTCGACATTGTAATTAAATATAGTAAAGAATTTATTTAAAAAGGTAGTAAAATAAGTAACTAGTAACAAGCTAGTTCATAGGATTTATGATGAGTAACACTCCCTCTCCTTGATCATATTTAAAACAAACTAGATTTTAACATTCATCTTGGAGTCAATCGTCTAAACAGAATTTGAATGTTCTCATTCTTTTTGGCACATATTGCATATTTACAAATACCATGAACTGCTTTATACCATTCAATTGAAAATAACAAAATATTGTATTTTCATTTTAAAATCTTCAACTCTCGATATGCTTAAATTTATGCTTACTATGCTTAAATTTTTTAAATCTAGATAATTACATGACTAATATCTTAATTATAATTACAATATTTAATTCAAAATTAGATATTGATTTAATGAGCTCACTTGTTTTTCCAGCAGCATCCAGACCCAGCATACATATTCGCATTTCTTTGTTGGAAAATAACTTTGTTAAAAGCTTGCCCATTCTAAGGAATTATATTAAAGAAATAAAACATTGCATATTAAAAAATGTAAAATTGTATTAATGTACAGTTAAAAGCAAATCATTTTGTGAATATTAAGATAAAAAATAACAACAGAAAGAGATCGATATAATGAATTAGATAGGTATATCACTCTTAATATATCTCAAAAAGAAAAGTTACAAGAGAACATTGAACAAGAAAAACAGTATGTTTAATTTTCATCATGTTGTACTATACATAATCATAACTAATATGCTAGAATTTGCATAAATACTACCAGATAATCTCAGATAAATATTTAATCTATTATATATGCATGCATTTGCACTTAATCATTAATCATCAGTTTTTTTATATTACATACCTATATTCAACTATATATATGCTCTCTGTATGGAAATAATTGCCTGAGGAAGTTACTGAAAGCTCACAATATATATTTATTTTCAGATTTTCTCCTGCTTTAATCATAATTATATTTTTATCTGGTCTAGAACAATTTAAAAATCTTTTTGGTCCAGGTAAAATTAAAATTATTTTGATTGATGAAATGAAATAATTTCTATTTGGTCCAGATGAAATAAAAATAAGTTTACATTATTCTATGTAAATGAAATTTTAAAAATTTGGTTAAATCCAAATAAAAATATTTTCCGATTTATTTGATTTAGATTACACTGTAAAAATAAACTTGATTTAGAAAAAATGAAATAAAATATTTTCTTTTAGTTCAAACAAAGAAAAAAACTATTTCTATTTGATCCTGACAAAATTCAAAAATTATGATCTAGATGAAATTTAAAAATAAAAACAATTTTACCTGTCACAACCCAAGATAAACTAAATTTATATTTAGCTAAATTAAAGTCAAAATTAGTTTATATTTAGTCCAAATTTAATAAAATTAATTTATAATTGATACGAATTAAATAAAATAATTTTCATATTTAAGTAAAATTAAATATGAACAAATTTCTACATATGTGATCCCTATAACATATTAATGAATTTCTATACATTTCTATATACAATTACAGGTTGATTCAAATTTATTATTGTTTCACATATATAATTTTGTAATATGAAATACTCTATCTCTCAAATTATACATTAAAATTTTCAATGCGAATTTTGTTTAATATCTATAATAGTTAAATACATATTAAGATGTATTTTTTATTAAGTAGCATAATAATATAAATAAAATTTCTATTGAATATATTATGAATCATATCAAAAGAAATAATTGTAATAATTAAAAATGAATTTAACAAATTATATGCATTAATAGATAGTGAAATTAATGATTATTGCTTAATAATGTATTTATAATAAACTATCTTGGCATCACAAAGAAGTATATTAATTACAAGGCTGCAAAAGTCACTCAACCCCTTGTCCTTGGCGAGTGGTTTTTAAAAAGCACGCACCCTGCTGGCGATTAGTTTTTTTAAGCAATAGTGTGGTGGAAACGAGATATCAGCAAGTTAAATTAAATAATTTTATTACATATCTATAAACTAACTGTTTTTAATTAGTGCGATTTTAGGACAAGTAGATTTTTTGGCAGGTCTAGTAGATCCATAAATGAACTCGCCCAGAAGGCGAGTGGTTTTTTATGGTTTACACCCCATGTAATTAAGTGAAGCATATATAATATTTATAGTAAGCATTTCCACTTTTTGTTATCACTACCAAACTGGAAATGATATGTAATACACCCAAACACCACGTGCCCAGGTGGAAATCACATAATATTAATTGGGAGCCTTTTTTCAGAGAAGAGGAAGGTCTTTCTTTACAGCAAATGAAACAAATCCTATCTCCCTCAACAAAAAATTCATAGAATTTAACAACTCTCGAGTAAATTAACACTGCCAACATACGCTCAAGAAAGAGTGCCAAGAAAAATAATCAGAAACTGCAGACCAGTCCTATGATCAGAACAGTTATATAGAAATGAAATAAGTTCAGACACAACATCACAGCTAAGTAACAAGAATGGCTAAAATTTTGTAGGGAAGTGAACGAGTTTATCATCAAGGAGAAATGGCATGAGTTTCTACAAGACTTAGAACACCACAAAAACTTGGAAGCTCATAAAGTTGCTCTCAGGAACTCCTGATACCAAAAACCTCAATGAAGCCTTACACTACAATGTGAAAACCATCACCTCCAAAAATGCAAGGCTGACATCTTCACCAGTCAATATGCAAAGGTTAGCAAACTCGTCTCCACCAAAAATGAAAAATAACAAAACAGGGATAGAAAGATCATGCTGCATAAACCATACCAGCAGAATGATACTTGAAATCAGTCTACACTCAATGAACTAGACTTGAGAATGCTATTGCTCATATGCAGACTGCAGAATCTCAATATCTTCCCCAATTTTCTTAAAGCATTATGCCTCTTGGCAAAAAAAACCCTGCTAACATGTTTAACCATTCATTTGAAAAAGGTTTCTCCCCACAAATCTGGAGAAAAGCTAGTACAATTATTCCTATTCCTCTGCTTCAAGTAAACAAATTGCAGAGTGAAATAGCCTCCTTCAAACCTGTCAGCCTAATGTCCTATATTGCAAAGACCTTGGAATGCATGCTAGCAAACAGAATGTATAACTTGACAGAAGCCAATAAATGTATTAGTGTCCAGAAAAAAATCTAAGCATCAAAGATTCAATCCTTAAACTCAGTATCAGGAACTGGTTCCAACAAAAATTAACAAAGAGAACCATCCTAACACAGATTGATTTCTTAAAAGCTTACAATAAAGTTTGTATAAGGACTTTTACATCACTTTGCTTTATATGAGGCTCAACCCAAAATATGTCATATATGGATAGAGTTTCCTCCAGAACAAGTCAGTAGCCATACAACACAACAATATACTTGACAGAACCTACTTTTTCCACCAAGGGATGCCACAGAGATCAGTGTTTCAGGCCTGTGATTGACCATTAAAAAATTGAGGATTATTTTGTATAAATTTGAGGAATAGTAATCAGGCATGGGATTGAGTGAATTTTAAAAATCCGGAAATCCTTCAGACTTATGACGAGCGAGCAAAGTATAATTTGTATGATGCACAAAAAATGTTTTAGGTTCTTTTTGAGAGCTTTGTGTACAAAAATGCTGAAATATTATATGATTTTCATTTAAGTATGGAAAAATTGTATTGGATCGACCCCACAGCATATAAAATGATATTTTACCATTGCAAAAAATATTTGAAATGAGGAATTTTAGCTTTTTGGATGAATTTGAGGAAGCTTAAAAAATTGAGGAATTTGAGGAACAATTACAGGCCTGGTGTTTGCACCACTCCACTTCACCTTTTCATAAATTCTGTCAACAAAGTCATACATAAAAATGTAAATGCTGTACAATATACAAACAATATCTCAGTGAAGGCTACATATTCCTCCATCAATGTGTGCAGAGACAAACTTGAGAATGCATTGAACAACATTTCTGACAAGTGCACTAAGAAAAAGATTGTTATAAATACCAAAAAAATAGAGTATTTTTCTTGACTAGCAGTAATGAGGACATACATGTACATCCCAACTCTATTCATCAATAATATAAACACCCTCTTCAATCCAACACAATTAGTTGTAGACATTATCCTTGACAGGACACTAGCCTTCAATAAGCCCATGGACACTGTCTGAGCAAAAGCAAAAAAAGAACTAACATCATTTCCATAATTGGAAATTCTAATCTAATTTTTTTTATATAATATAAAATTGAATTGTGATTTTAATGTGACATACACACAATCATAGAGTAGGATTATACAAAAAAGGTTCACTCTTATAAATTTCATACACATTATACTGTAAATTTTCATGAATAAAAACATGTTTTATTTTAATAAATTTGATGTAAATGGGTAGGGAAAAAGTAGCATTAAATATCTTGATTTAATTAATTTCAAGAACAAATATATATATTCATATAATTTTAACATATATAATATTTAAGTTGTCTATAATAAGTAATTGATTGCCTGTATATCTCAAACTGTTTTACTACATACACAATATAATTGCTCTTAGTATTTAAAACAATATAATGCATACACTTTCAGGTAGGTAAATAGTAGTATCGAACTGCAGAATTAATTAGAGTAAACACTCTTTGTATAATTACTCTATGCCCATGATAATGCAATATATCACTTTCTCACCTATCATACTCACCACTGTTATCATATTAATACCAATAAATGTTTCTGTATAAGTAGGCATAGATTGTGTCCTTTGTATTATTTGCAAGTGCTGAATGAAGGTGAATATATCAACGTAGTTATGTTGAACTATCGTATCTGTAAAACTATTGTAACTACATAAATACACCTATTATTATGAGTGTGCTACATTCTATATAATGGCTAAATGTCCTGTAATTACTTGTCTTGGTTTATTTGTTATAACACTTTTTTCTCTATCGTATCTGCATTTTTATTAAACCGAGTTAT
>JAYRBW010037349.1:0-11849 GCA_036023295.1 Invenusta paracnida | reverse complement strand
AGGAGAGGTAGAGTGCTAAGGAGAGGTAGAGTTCTAAGGAGAGGTGGACATGCAAAGGTAGAGTTCTAAGGAGAGGTGGACATGCAAAGGTAGAGTTCTAAGGAGAGGTGGACATGCAAAGGTAGAGCTCTAAGGAGAGGTGGACATGCAAAGGTAGAGTTCTATTTGTTTGAGTTTCTATTGTATTAGTTTATAATATTCATAAAAAATAGTGTGCGTACATAGTCGTCTACTAGTCTGTAGAATACAGTTCTGAACATTAGTTGATATTAATATAAAGATTAGTCTCTTTTCTAATTTAATTTACTGTTATAATTAAGCAAGCGGTAGAATTTATGCTATTTTTTATGTATGCATTTATTTTTAATATAAAAAATGGAATATATGTAAATTATTGGATAGAGGCTATGCATTTGCAATAATAACATAATTTATTGTATTAAGTCATATTATTTAGATAATTTGGCTGTTAGATACGGCTGTGCAATTTGCAATTATAACATAATTTATTGTATTAAATCAAATTAATCTCACTTCAGATCGGCAGAGAAATAAAATTTCTCAGAAGATGTTGTGGTTAATTTTTTGTTATAACGGAAATCTTCTTCATCTGAATAAATAGACAGAAATGAAAGATGACAAATAGATCAAATGATAAATACTTCGACTTCTTCACAAACCATGCCTCCCTTGTGGGGATAATGGCGGGGTCAAGGAAGAAGGGTTTATAAATACTACGAGTGTAGAAGTTCGTACTGTAAATCTTACCAGTGTCTGAATCAGAATTTGCCATGCCCTCCATTACGATTTCGGCAAATTTATTCCCTGCTTTGGCATGAGTATTTCTAAAAGTATAACGTTTTCTGGTGTAATGTTATCTTTTAATTACTAAAAATATATATTGCAAGTGATTTAACATTTTCATAAATGGAAATATTTATTCATTTCTATTATACTCAAAATAATGTCAAAAATAATGAAAGTAAACCTAAAATGTAATAATATATTTAATTGAACTAGGGGTATATTATAATGTGTATCAAATTATCCCCATAATGAATATATTAATTTAATAATATGAGCGATTTTAAAATATGATTTTTCTAAGTATTTAACTTTTCAGAATTAATTTGATAATACTTCTGATTTTCAAGTACTAGAAGGAATCTAAAATAGTTACCTACTTACCCTTTTTAATTTAATATGCTTACGTGGAATAGGGGGTTATTCTTAATACAGTAGAATAATATATATGCAGGTACTTAAATATTTTTTAAAATAATAATTATTGATTTGAAAGTTAACTCGAATCAATGGATAATTGAAGACATACTTTGAACTCAAAAGTATTATAAGAGCAGTGAATGGGCAGCTATAACACGTTTGAGTGGATCGAAAGCAAAGCCCAGCACACGAGCAAATAATTGAAGAGAACTTTTACGTTCGTAAAACAAACGTAATTATTAAATTAATGGTTCTTTATTTAATGATATGAAATTATCATATACGAGTATGTGTATATATCTTAACAATAAAATTAATCATGCAGCGTCACCTTCAATAGAATTTAGTAATAAATCTAAACCAAGTCTATTTAAGGTCTAGTACCTACAGTGAAGAATTGAAAGAAATAAACTTACGCATTTGACACTTTAATCTCGACTGTTCGTTGGCACCACGCTTCCTTCTCAAATGGGTTCACGACAGCCACCCGACCTAGACATTACATAGAAACATTTACGGCTCATTAAGTCAACGATTGCAGTGAATATTTAAATATATTCTATGTGTGAAATACTTGCCCATAGAAAAAGATTGTTATTTAGTTTTTATTAATTGGTAACCTGATTATTTCTGATTACATTAATTAATGACTTAAGAGCTTAAAATTCATCATGAAATAATTAGGATAATCATTCGGTACATAATTTATGTTAACTTTATTAAAGTTGACTAATATAGTAAAATTAATAAATAAGAATATAAACAAAGGTAAGTTAATATTAGTCTTAATAGCTTAATATAGTCATCTTAATACAGTAAATTAATACCTATAGTCATCTTAATACAGTAAATTAATATAGTCATCTTAATACAGTAAATTAATATAGTCATTTTAATATAGTCATTCTTCAATAAATTTATTTCAAAATAATTTTGAAGAATCCCTTCATAATTCTTTGAAAAAAACCCCTCAAAATTTGACACCTTTTAGATCGTATAATTATATTTCAAGATTCAATACACAACCGTAATTGAAAACATCTTAGTGGCTCTCTCATTGCGTTTTATAGTTAAATAATTAAAACAGCTTTCTAAATGAGTATTAAACGGATGTTTGCAACATTACTATAATGCTATAACCGTTTTGTGGAATACAAAAGGAAGAGTAGAAATAGCATAATATACAGCTTAAATTTCAAGTAGCACCATACATAATTCTAAAAAATATATTATTGCCTGGTGTCATAAAAAGACTGAAGTGTAAGTTAAAACTTAACCGTGGAATAACGTAGAGATTCCTGTCATAAAAATGATTAAGTAGAAACTTGAGTGTTTAATTTAGTGAAAATTAAATGATTATTGACAAATAAAAATTTGAGAGTAACAAACATTAAGTGTGATTTTAATTAGTTTTTCAAAGAAAAATAAATTTTAAATAAAAAATTAAGCATATAATTAAACAATCATTTAATAAAACTTAAGTGATAATATTGAAACTGGCAATTGACCAAACTTTATTTAACTACACATTACCACAGGGAGAACTCAAACAATAACATATAACGATTAATTTATGTTATAATAAATCGTTGGTAAAACAATATCAACTTTCAATTAACATATATATATATATTATATTTTATCAAAAGTAGTATTTTCACAAATGCATATTAATATTATGAATTTATTAGTGTATAGATTTATTATATTATTACTATTAAAGTTGAAATTATTATTATATTTTCATTATTAATATTTATTAATTGTAAGGACCACAATGACAACAATTGTGAGTGACAAAAATACAGTGACAGCAATTTAATGACAGTTATTGTATGTGTAAACAAATCAGTGACAACAAAATATTAATTACTACATTTTCTGGTAATAATATATACACATATTTGGTATAATTTTCCTGCCTTCAAAAATATAAATATAAATAGTACCTACAGGACACCTCGCAGGCATTAATTTGTATTCAACTGTCAATCAAACTGTCTTATTTTTAGTCATCGTAATTGAAGTGTTCATTTTGAAAGCAGCTAAACAGAAAATCTGTACACTAGCACGACATTTTTTTAATAAGATTTTAATTAAAGTTTATTAAATGGGCTACTCAAAAGGGAACATATATGGGGTTCATTCAGGCGAGGCACAGAAGAGATCTGGCGCTGTTTGATACACACCTATGCAGCACATAGATATACGATGTGCAGTCCGATGTCAATATTTTTATAGTATTGTAACAAATAACTATATTCATTACTGTATATACTCTGTTCTACATATTATTTGGCAGTGTATACTTATTAATTATGTTTACAGAAGCGGTGTATAGGTAATATATAATTCTGTGGTAATCAACTTGTCAAACTAGACACACTCTTAAGGCCTCGATCATCGACAAAATATGCTCTCTGAAGTCTGGGCTACTTTATATAGGTATTTTATTTGTACTTAATATGTAATAATGGCTTCTGATTTGTATCACAATTGTTAGTTGGACTGCTCAAATTTTATGTTTTAGCGATGTTTAGTACCCATTTATATGTATCTTAATTTGATTGTATTTTATCTACCTAAAATACTCGAATCATACATACAATAAATAGGATTCAAAATATCTCATATTTCATGATACCATAAATTTTATATCTTAAGTGTAGATCCAAAAAAATTTATTTATAACGAAATTTATTGAATAGAATAACTCAGTTTCTTGAGTATTTTACGCTTCAATACGCAGATAAACGTTGGTAAGATACACATATATAGATACATATTAAGGAATAATATAGTGTATCTTTATTGAATAGATTACTGCTGTATGGTTGTTACAACTATGCAGAAAATGTAGTGAATAAATATTACAGACTTTTGAGCTTAATAATCCTCTTAATTAAAATTTCTAATAAAATAGTATTTAATATAGTATTTAAAATATAATTTAAAAGATGACATTAAAAAACAAAAATTGTATTTTAATATAACAAATTGATGTGTAACTGTACTGGAATTTAAATTGCATTATTGTTTTCAGTGCATTTGTTTCTATATTCAATCTACAATCAGTGTTTGAAATATTTGAGTAAATCAAAATGTCTGAAGCATTCGATATATGGGTATCCATGAAAAAGTGCACAGCCTACAGTTTTCACTCAATTTTCAAAAAACAAGATTAATGAAAAATATTATATTTTCTGAAATTTTTTTTAATGTTTTGCAAAATAAAAACCATAACATGCGGTTACCATTTTTGTATTTTTTCGAGTGCTGAATTTGATTTCTAAAATGTATTGTAAGGTGCCTGATAAGCGTGAAGTTTTATTTAATTAAGCGATTATCTTAACGTACAATATATTGCTAAATATAAAATACAATAATTTCACTTAAAGTATCATGATTCATGGCCTCAATAATTAACAATACTGCAGCTTATTATAAACCTTACTTTGTGTCATGCACAGCTTTAAAGTTGAATAAAATAATAACAAATTACATAGTTTTCGTATATTTTAAATCTGCTTATTTGCAAGTACCAAATTATTATGTTCAATCAAAATCCAATATTCTTTTATTTAATCAGTAGCATGAAATGTTTGTGAAAATTTTGAAAATAAGTACTCTGAATAACTTGTTCTATCTTTCAAAGTTCATCGCTATATTTTTATTCCGCGCCTAAAAAATAATGCCAGACTTTAACCATAACGCAATCACATTATTCGGAACTAACACTTTAGGACTGCTGTTTATTAATAGATGATGCTTTCAAACATTTGACTATTTAAACTTTTTTATGCTTTTAACTTGAATAAAACTATTTGACACATTTCATTGATACGATTTTAATTTATATATCATTGTTTGTGTTTGTCTATAAAATAATCTGGCGTCTTACACAAACAATACAGATTGTTTTCAGTCAACTATATGTATATAATACACTTTCATCCTATTTCAAAATTTCAATTATAATATACATATTTGTGTATAATATATATTATTGTTCAAATTAAACGCGTTGCTAAAGCGATATATTAGTTAATGTAAAAACAAATTATTCTAAACCTATTCATTTTTAAAGACATGTATTTGAAGTCGAAAACTCAAAGTGTTACTTCATTTTGACTCATAAAAATGATGTTTGTATTTCACATATAATTAGTTTTAACACACTCAGTTGATAGTCTATTCAATTATACACCATTGCGCAAAAATCTTATCCATGTTAAAACAAAATTAATTTAAAATGTGGTATTATTTATATACATTTTTAAAACAAAAATGTTTTCTATTGACTGCAACTTATTAATTTATTCTATGACAATAAAAGACAATTATAAACGTGGGAAAAAATGACACGATTTTTATTTCAAAATATCGCGTCATATATAATATTCAATAACATTCCTTCATAACCATAAAATGTGTCAAGCAAGAAACAAAAATAATGAAATGTTTGGGACAATGCATTTTTATTGAAATTTTAATGTTAGTTAGCTTTAATAGATCATCCATAAACATTCATAATACCTACCTAATTCATGAGATCGAAAAAAGAGCTAAAATGAAAAATATATTTTAAATCTTTTTTTTTGTATTAATTATTATGAATTATATGTTCATAATCACTGGTAATCGTTTCAATAATGTTTTTAATAATTGCTGGTTATAAAATGTACAATTTACAAAAAAAAGCATTTTATATACATTCTAAAGTACTGCAAAAAACTGTTTTGCAACATTTAGTCAATTTAAATGAAATTTTAGATCAAATATTCCACAAGATTGCCTTAAAGCTATACATTACTTAAAAAGTCAGAATGTTTCGAATAAAATGGAATAATAATAAGTACGTAATATGTTACATATATTTTAATCTAAATTTAAACTTATTAAACATGCAAGCTCTTTAATCAGCCGGATTGGCCCATGTACACACATGCTCGACTTCAATAATACAACCTTTATATAAACATTGAAACAGGCAGCAGGGGCGTAATAAAAGTATTAGTTCTATTATATAAAGTAAGTGCCCATATATAAGTAAGGACCTATATCTCAAATCTGTTTTTTAGGTGTTATTTGATATTGAAATATTGCCGCTCTAAACTATACAATTATTTTCTGTTTACAGTATAGATCCTAAAATTGGGATGATTTATTCATTTCGCCATTTCTACTTTAGTTAATTAATCAAATTATTTGTATAAATAGAAAGGTATAATTAGTAGATCTTTAAATCTGTATGTTTGTAGTAACAATTTCAATATCATACCTGTATTTGACAATTTCACACATGCTGGAATGATCACTTCTTCTTCTTTCCCTGCAAAAAGGATCGGTTCAATAAAATACTTAATTCATATCCAAACAAATTGTTTCTTATAAAAGCATTATAATATTGAGTATAGCTTATACTTCCAGATAATAAAACAAAGTTATCTTTATTTTAGAAATATCACAGTAGTGGTATACTTTCTTACCCATTCGTGTGGTCCTCCTCATCGATTTCGTATGCACAACGGTAGACATATCTAGAAGTAAATGAATTCATACCAGTTAGTTCAATAAAGCAGAATAGAGGCAGAGCCCAGTCTGATTATCTACCATTATTAGTGCATTCAATTTCATTAAACTTATAGTTGCATTATACACATGATAATATACAAGAAAATATCTTATCTGTGCATGCTGTATATTAACTATTTTTAATGAAAATTATTGCCTATATATGTTAAAGTAATAATAAGATATTGTATTTTATGATGTTACTAATATATAAGCATATATGAGTTATTCAATAGATTTACAAAAGCAATAAATTATTTAATAAAGAAAACCCAGAATACATTCAAAATATTTACAAAAACAATTCATTACATTTATCTATCGTAAGAATTCATAGTCACAATGGAAGACGGAAACATGGGACTGCTTTTCACAATTAAATTAAATTATTCTCTGACTTTTCTTTATCATTTCAAAGGGGAATATAACTTGATTATACTTTACTAAATATTGATTTAATTAAGGCGAACTATACCTTAAACATATAAACAAGTGTAAGGTACATATAAACAAATGATAGAACGGACGTTATTTTCACATAATAACTTGGATATAAAAACTTATATAAAAAATATATGAAAGTTATAAAACTTTCAGAACTATATTTTCGAGGACAACGCAATTGTTTTAATACTTAATTAATATTTTTGAATGGTATATATCGGAATAAGTTAAAGATCAAATTTAATATTTACAGGTGTTAATAAAGACAAAGTTATTTAGGTTTGGTGTTTAATATTGGTATTCTAATTGCACCAATACAATTATTGTGAAGGATAATTACACACACAATTAGTAATAATAATATATTTTCAGAAACTAAATACTTATAT
Organism: Invenusta paracnida; assembly: GCA_036023295.1. Lineage (NCBI taxonomy): Eukaryota > Metazoa > Platyhelminthes > Proseriata > Coelogynoporidae > Invenusta > Invenusta paracnida. The sequence continues at coordinate 4,218 of JAYRBW010037349.1, read as the reverse complement.
GCTGTTTGGCATTTAATACATTTAACAGAAATATAAATCATTTTGCAATTATTATGTATTACATATATAGGGTGCGTTTATAAAAATATATACAACATCAGAAGCTTTTAACGGAAAAGCAATTTATAATATATGTTAAAATGTGTAATGATCCTTATTTACGTAAAATGTTGTCACAATTTATGGATATATCTAAAAAGAATATATATTGAAAATAAATAGCATAAAAACGGAAAACTTACTTCGTTATTATTAAAAAATTGAGACTCTGATTTCGTTCAATCTGCTGTTACGACTGGCTGCTTGGTGATTAGATCGATCTCTAAATAGTCCTGTATTATATTGCAGTGATTCAAGAATGAACAACAGTAGCATTGTTTGTACCATATCAACATTATCTCGGTAGTGGAACTTTTTGTCACATCTCGCGATGTGTACAACACTTGAAGCTAGCCTGTGGAATCACTATTGTTAGAATTCTGGACACCTAAACAATTGATTAGTTTGTCTCGCGCTACTGCCTCTTAAATAGACGGTCATGGTATGCTGACCATTCTCTTGTTTGCAAAATGGTATTAAAGAACCATCTATTCTAGACTTAGCTGGGTGAAAGCTTTTCCTCTCAAATGTGTATAATAATCTCTGTGAAAAGAAAGCTTATGGTTCTTTGGGCTACTGTTCTTGTGTGTATATTTTGATGTCTATAGCTTTACAAAAGTAGTCTACAGAAATATTTAATGTACATATATATATACTGCCATAAAATTATAGAAGTCCTTAGTAATTTAGTGAAACAATTAAGAGCATACTTTATAAGCACAAATATAGTCAGTCATATATAATTTATTGTAGTAGTGTTCAAAGCAAAATTAATATGTATTTACTGTATACAATATGAACTTTCTACAATTTGGGTATATTTCACTATATAATAGTTATATTTAGGTACTATCTTGAAGAAAATAATAAATGATCTCTTGATAAGCAACATGGGACCAAAATAGGAGTAATATTTCTACATCTGACATGTGTTTCTAATTATGTGAGCAGATAATTTACCATTAATTTGAAAATGCTTATTCTTCCAGTATTTAATGTATGACTGAGTAAATGATAAGTATATCAAATGTGTACTAATCATCGGCATTTGATGTACATATTCTGTACTCCCACAACCAGACCTTACTTACTGCCAATCAAACTGTGACATTCCATTTTTGAATGTATACAGCTTATACATTTTGTTATATGACTGATAGAGTTGTGAATGTCGAATGAAATTATCATACATCGTATACAACATTCAACTCTGTCGGGAGATTGTATGAAGTCTGAAAACCTTTGTAACGAAATCAAAGGTGTTTCAGACTCAAAGGTTTTCAAACCTTGGCCAATGATTAAATTTATAATTTGGCTATACAGACTCAGTCTTTGATAATACATCTTCCACATAAGCCCGCTCGTGCATTTTAAACTCATCTAAAAAGAAGAAGAATTACTCGTAATTATACTTATTGGCTATTTCAATTGTAAAAATGCTACCGAAAATAAATGTTTCGATAAACAAGAATCAACGAAATGTTACCAAGAGGCTATCGACAGATTTTACTAAATTTGCAGCAAAAATGATATTTTTGAAATTAATATCGCAAGTAAATCAGTCTGAAATAAGAAGACTTGTGAAATGCTCTTACTCATTATATCTAACATTGACTCTTAACTCTACCCATACCGGACTTATTTACGCTTCCATATCCAGAAGGATGAAAAGGCTCGAGATAAGCTTCCCCTTTTTTAGATTTCCTAAAGAGTAGAGTCTTGATACTTCACATATGATTAAACAAAGATATTTTGTGACTTTTTTTCATTAGAAAAATTGTCAGAAATATTTGTTATAAAGAATTACGTACATTTTTTATTTTTTATTAATAAATATTGACTTGTGTTCATATTTTCAAAAAGGAAAATCATTGTACTTAATCAATTATTACATGAAATTATTCTTAATTTTCTCATTTTCGAGAGATATATCCGCCCAATATGTAAATGTTGAGGAATCGCAACACAGCCAAAACTTTATTTCAAATATATTTTGTTTTCTGGTATATATATCGGATAAACTTGAATCTTGCTATTTTCGTCAATGATGTCTGATTTATGGGAATGACACGATCTTTCCACATTTACTATCATTCGGTCACAGACTTTCAGACAAAATGAGTCTTATTATACCGCTCCTTCTTCGCATTTTATCATCGAAACGTGTGAAGCGAAGTATGGATTACGTGACATTGTTTTTGTAAACAGCGTCTGACAAGTTTAATATACGCTCCAAAAATCTCTAAAAGGTTCATTTATTCCTTCTGTAACACCTCTACATATATAGAGACATAGGCCAATTATATTAGCTTTTAGATGGACACTGTGTAGAATGAAATTAGGACTACCTCTAGCTTCTGCTTCACTGTTTTATACCTCACAATATCGTCAATGATTTTCTGATAAAAAAGTTCGACAAATAAATCGAAGATTTCAATGCAATATAAAGGCCATACCGGTAAATTTGACCGCCTGTGACTCGAGTAACTTGTGACATTGATTCATCACCTGCTGCACTCATCCAACAGACATTAGAATTTCAAGGCTTCATGTTTCGACAGTATATAGAATATATTTTCATATAATATTGTAACTAAGTCTGCTCCCGAGATCCGACGTCTAGTAAAACCATAGAATATAATGTCTAACAGTCAGCTTATTTGGAGAATGGATATTGCGTTATCTTGTTGAATTAAATTGTCAACAGCTTTAATATTTTGCAATCTGACATCACTTTTCTTTTTCCCCAACCTTATTTTCTTTGAACTGAGTCTCTGGATTCTCCACGAAATTCTTGACATATCTTCGAATGTCTCGTACAGAATAGGCTTCTTCAGGCCAAGATGCACTAGTAAGACGATGAATTTCAGTGGCATTCAGATCAATGCGGCGCAAACTTTCAATTAAAAAGAACATATTTTCCCATGTGCAGACATGATTACAAACATCTAAATTGTAACTGATAATCGTAGTTAGCAATTTACATAAATAGGAGTTTAATCATGTTCAATACTGATTTAATACTGCAACTTTTAATTACTTGTTTTAGACTATGGAAAGCCATGATAGACTTAAAGAATTACTACTATAATTCTATGTGGAAAGATAAATGAGTATATCTCCATGACGAAACTGTTTTATAATTCAATAACATTATTTTCATAGGCGGTCAAATTATATAAAAACATTACATTTTCGTAGAAAACGATGTAATTAAAAAAACTGAATTAAAAGTTATGAACAATGCAAGAATAACAATAACAATAATTGTCACTCTGCTAATTTTTTTGAAAGTTTTGTTTTTTATTCCATTCTAAAAAAATCATAAATTTTATTTAAAGGTTGTGTAATCACCAAAATAGCTAACTTGCCCTAAGCATTTACACAAAAATATAATTTAATTTAATTAGAAATCAAGCGTTCAAAATCTCATACACGCAAAATTTAATATACAAAATTAAGAAGCAGAAAGTTGCTTAGACCACTATAACGGTATATCAATGGTTTAAAGTTTTCTAAAATATGTCTTTTTATCCTAATTAAGATCTATGAATTCATTGATCTAAAAGGTACGTTTTTTCCTTGTGAACACCCAGAATCGTGTAGAAGCAATTCTTCAGTGTTTCAGGACTTTGTACCTCTCATGGTGGAAACGAGATCTATGTCTACTTGAAAATATAGCTGCCGGTAATGACACCTTCCCATCTTCGTGATGATGGCCATCACTGGTATACTGATTTAGAATCGTTTACTTAGGTACATTTCGCTTTCGTGGAAGCGAAAACCTGTATTATTTTAACAACTACTATATATACGAGACAGATTTAAGAAATTTAGTACCATATATTGCCGTCTGCGAATGTAAATACGTAATTTTTTCAAAAGACGTTACCGGCCCTGTATAATTCATAAAATATCGACCAAGAGGGACACGTAGCTGTCCCTGATTCAAACAATTCACGTGTGTGTAGGTAAATATTTTATAGTTATATAAGTATAATATACATATACGTTTAAAGAAGAGGAACTCAGTATTTCAAGTAAAAGTACTGAGTAAATTAACATACGGCGCTCCAGGATGGTGGACTTTTGCATCAGCCGCAGACCGCCAAAGAATCA
>JAYRBW010037338.1:0-11849 GCA_036023295.1 Invenusta paracnida | reverse complement strand
GATTATTTTATTATTAATTAATTATAAAATGATACTTGTTATATATAAATACTTATCGTAGTTGTAGTTAACCAATACTATCAAAAATAGATTTTATTTATTTTGGAGTCAAAATCCATAGCAGAGTAGTTTCTCTATGTGTACTCTATGCCGACATGATTAGGTATCTTGCTTTTCTTTTATACTCATGTTTAACTATATTAATTAAACATTGCTTTTGGGAGCGATATGTGTTCTTAGTACATGCATAAAGAACGAAATGGTAAATATATAACAATGAGCAAATTCAATCTTTTTAATAAAATTACTAGTGTTAAACATATTTTTAAGTAACAAAAAAGCTTTTTAATTGTAATATGTAGGTTTAAAATGAATGTTTAACGATTCTATTACAATTTATAATGTTTTATAAATAAATATATTATGGTGTTGCGTTGTCTTTTAGTCATACATATGTAAATAGTTTGTGCGCTTTTAAAAGATGTTTATTTTATGTATAAGTATCTCATTCATTTTTGACTCATGTAATTCTTATATATAACTATTATAAGTATATATATATTATATATATACTATAGTTCTCGTATAAAACTGTCTATATTCGTAATATAGTAAAATTATTACCTGCTGGATTATTATTTCGAAAGCTTTTGTTGCGGAATATCTGTTATCGTCTATTACTTCCATGTTGTTCGCTGTCTGTATCTCATTATTTTGTCTTATAATGACTAGGAAGTGAATCTCCGAAAGCTAAGGAACAAATAAATTTTATTTTAGTAACAAAAATGCGAGAACGTTTAGTATAATTACGAAATTATATAACTATACTAGCAATGCACGACACGATAGTAGTAAGAAATTATCTATTTATATTTCATTGATAATTTTACTTGTTTTTTAATAATTTTATATTTATTTAATTTCAATATTGTGTAATTTATGTATGAACTTCGCTTTGTAAATGTTTTAATAATAATTTAGTTTATATAATATCTACAATAGTTAATACACCAGTTTTATTATACATAAAATATACATGAACATTCAGTTGATAAATAGAACGTAATGTCAGTTAGACAAATATATAAATAAGGGGCAATTATTATTATAGTATAAATGCACTGTTCAGCTATAATCACTCACTATTTGCATAATAAGTTATGTAAGCATAACTTATTGGGGTCAATAGAGTAATTTTTCAATTGCGTAAAGCTGTTAGCATGCATTTTATTTAGATACTTTAAATATTATGTATTAATATTTTGGAATGTAATTGAGAACAAACATCAACATAGACGATATATGAATGACCATCAGACTTTAGTCGATACATACACTTAAATGATATATACAAATTATTTATAATATAAAAATCACCAATATTATTACGTATGTCACGCATACATAGTGATGTGTTTGTGTGTTGCAGGTACGTGAATATGTACAAGAAAATAAATTCTGGTTTGTCTGAAGAGTATGCGACGGAATACTAAAACCAATTGGTATACGTAGGATAATGCTGTAAGGTGCAAGGTAAACTTTTCTTATAAGTGTGCGACTAGAATCTGTACTAAAGGTATTGCAGAGGAATTTCATGCGCGCCTCATGTGAATTATCTTTGAGAGGGTCCTGATCTTACTTTTATTATAATTGCAAGCGTTCTCTTGCTTGCTTTCTCGCTTTCAACTAGAGTACTACGCAGTGCAACAGTATACGTCTTAAGCACAATTAAACTGTGCCCGCGCTTTTTGATATCAGCCAAGACCGATCTTTGGAGAAATCAACGCATATTTTATCAATAAATGTGAGCTGCAAGGTTAGCTATACCTAGCCTCTAAACCCCCCTTCTCTCCCTCTGACAAATTTTAACGCAAGTTTATCGCAATTAACGTGCACAGTAAACTGTACATACATGTATTGAGCTTCTCCAATGTTGGTATGTGATTGCATTTTGTAACGATAGTTCTCGTTTGTTAATAAAGTGGGGTCAATCGACGAAGGAGTCCACTTTTTGGCTTGATTGTTGTCGTACAGTTCAGCACATCGGGTGTCGTTTGAGCAGATCGCACAACTGAAAATACCTTCTTTTAATCTTTAACATATTCGTCGACAGATTCAAATTACAAAATGGTGAGTCTTCAATATTATACACAGCGAGTCTCATATATTTAGCGGTTTACTGCGAGTATGTCGATAGAAAAAATCGCGTATTATGCATACAAATTGTATGAAATATTTATACTGAAAGCGTGTTCATTTATTTGTTTTTAACATTTTCTGTAAATCTTAGTTTTGTTAACTCAATAAATTAACTTATATGTATAAATCTAATTTGTACATAAGGAAATATAATGAAATCAGAAAATTATTTACGTTAACTAAGTATACAGTTAGTTAGAAAGTAAGCTTATTTCTCTTAATTTTGTGATTTATTACCCCAGATAATGTAATAAATGCTTACATTACTCAATTCTAAAGTTATTTCTCTCAAAATAATCTATAAACATCTTGAAAGCTTCATTGTTGTTTTATAATTAAATAATTTAAATTAAAGTTTTCAAATTAATATAATATCATTTAAGTTATGTATAATTAATAATTATAGTGATCACTCGTAATGAAAAAATACAGAAAAACGCCTTTTTTATTAAATATTGCCTTTATAATTTTACTGTGATCACTCACGCCGCCTCTATCACCTGCAATAGCGTGAATGCATCTCAGTCCACATCGGTCAAGCTGGAGTCCAGATCGGAAACTCTTGCTGGGAGTTGTACTGTCTAGAGCACGGGATCCTCCCAGACGGTCAGATGCCCAGTGACAAGAGCAAGGGGCGCTGTGATGACTCCTTCAATACCTTCTTTAGCGAGACAGGTTCAGGGAAGCACGTACCCAGGGCTGTCTTCGTCGATCTGGAGCCCACTGTTGTTGGTGAGAGAGATTTGTCTTTTATTTAATAGTTACAATAATGTTATTCTTAAAAAATATATTTTACTACTTACAAAATTACAGAGTAGTATATGTACAATAACATTTCTGAGTAAAAACTAATTTATATAATTTATTACGAATCTATGTTCACATAATGGAAAACTAACAGAATAATAAATTTAAAATACAACACAATTTTTAAATGTATTAATACTAGTCAATTATCTTAAAATTATAATCATATCAATATTGATTACACGCAAAATTTATTACTCAAATAAAATGAGTATAAAAGTAGGAAGAACATTGTAACGGATAAATTAATGTCGACAACTCATAATTATTGAAAAATTATCGAATAACTCTGTCAAAAGTTTATCTTACGATTTTATGATTTTGATAAACATATTTCAATCAATTTCTTAAAATCTGTTAAATGCTTCCTGGAAGGAAACTTGTGGAAAGTGAAGTTAAACATTTTATCACAGGCATTACAAATCATATAAAACTAAAACTATTTAAATATTTGAAAAAACTCCACAAGGGCAATAGAATAGAAAAAATCTATTGCATTTATTTTCATGTGTATTCTGACAGATGAAATTCGCCACGGAACTTACCGTAAGCTCTTCCACCCGGAGCAGATGATCACCGGGAAAGAGGATGCTGCGAACAACTACGCTCGAGGCCACTACACCATTGGCAAAGAGATTGTTGACCAAGTTCTTGACCGACTGAGGAAACTATCGGAACAGTGTACTGGACTCCAAGTACGTAACTTAATGTTACCACTATAGCTATCTTGGGGATATCTAATTATTGCTTCGAAATATTTATATCGTACTCGTATTTCAAGAAGTGGGGATATATATTGACTATAAATATTTAGATGTTAAAGACGTTGGAAATGTAATTTGAGGTAATTAAACCCAGAAAGGTTGTTGTAGTGGTCTGTTATTTTATATTATCAATCTAGCTTGACTAATCGTTTTTAGCAACATTAGTTTTAAACAACAACAGTACATTTACAATGAGCTGATCTCCTTCCTTAGCTCCCAGTAACCCTATTTATACCTTCATGCCGGGGCTCTCCCGCATTTTTATTGGGATTTTAAATTGAATAAATAGAGCAGTGTTAAGCTTGTGTGACTTGTCCCAAAATATTGTTTTACACATTTTAGCGCTCAATTCACTATTGTGCAACGAAAGGGACCACGTGACCACACCTTGAAATGCACCTTTCTGTTAAAAAAATTGCAAATCATACTGTTTATATAAAAATGTTTATCTCTCTTGAAATCTAAGAAATTCTGATTTGAGTATTTATTAATTTCATGTAGGAATTTACTATGTATAATAAAAATAAGATTTCTTGTAGAAAATATGAAGATTTTTTTTAATACTATAAAAATACTTTTTGCTATTTCTTGAATAAATATATTTTTTTAATTTTTTTCAATGGAATATATTAGAAGACATTTTCTTTTAACTTGGTACATTTGAAGTTTCAAAACTCTACCTATTACGAAGTATAAAACTATAAGGAGGCGGATATGGATTGTAAATGTTGTTGGTAAAATACCTGAGAAAGTATATTTGTTAAGGGAGTATAGAATTTTGAGGAGATCCCAAAAAATGTGAAATAATTATCTGAGCTAAATTACACCGTTTACTTCATGTTAACGTACCTCTTGAAACATATTCTAACTATTTAATTCACGGTTTTGTATTTCTGCTTCTGTACACAACAGGGATTTCTCATGTTCCACTCCTTCGGCGGAGGTACCGGATCCGGGTTCACTTCCCTGCTTATGGAACGCCTGAGCGTAGACTATGGGAAAAAGTCAAAGCTAGAGTTCGCCGTCTACCCTGCCCCCCAGGTGGCAACAGCCGTTGTCGAGCCCTACAACTCCATCCTCACAACGCACACGACTTTGGAGCACTCGGATTGCGCATTCATGGTTGACAATGAAGCTATCTACGATATCTGCCGGTGAGTGTCCGGGGATCCTAGTTCTCCAGATCTGAAAATATCTGTTTTGATAAACAATTTCAGCGATGATTAATTTATTATCAGCTTGTATACGTTAAAGTAGGAGCATCTCGAAGTTACAAAAAGTTTAAACCGTATATGCAAATACGAATGAGACGTATGTCTATAATTGTTAATGAATAAATTGTTTTTCATTTAGAACTCCATATTTTACATTTCTATAATAATAAACATATTTACATACTTGTAAGAAAAATCCGGAGATTAGGTACAACAAATTAGTTAAAAAGATAAAAAAGAAACTTTGTGAAGACGTAACTTTATTATAGTGGCTTAAAAAAATTAATTAGTTTGTCTGTTTTTCTTGAATATAACAAGTCTTTGAGACCGCTAATCTGGCCAATTATGTTAAGTACTTAGGTAGGTAGATAGTTTCGACATTTTTGTGAAGAAGATTATTTGGGTGGTCTGTACGTTAACAAGAAAGGTGTATTCAAAGATTGGGCAAATGAAGACACACACAAATAAATGGTTTGGATTTCTCACTAACATGTGCTTTTAAAATCCAATATAGTTTCCTTAATATTTACCTTATTTATATTAACATTCTTTTCTCACACGAACACACAGTCGAAATCTTGACATCAACCGGCCAACCTACACCAACCTGAACCGACTCATCGCTCAAGTTGTCAGTTCTATCACCGCATCTCTTCGCTTCGATGGCGCTCTTAACGTCGATCTGACCGAGTTCCAAACCAATCTGGTGCCCTATCCCCGAATCCACTTCCCCATGGCCACCTATGCTCCAATCATCTCCTCGGAGAAGGCCTTCCATGAGCAGCTGACTGTGGCTGATATCACCAATGCATGCTTCGATCACCAAAATCAGATGGTCAAGTGCGATCCAAGACGTGGTGAGTGGACTCTGTCGATATATTGATCATTAGAACATTTCCGCACAATATGTGCTTGGTACATTCTGTAATATGGGCAGGTGACCAAGGTAGGAATATCGAGTGTGCATTATTTCAGGAATTTAATAGTTTTGTTTAGACAAGGAAAAATATATTCATGGGAACAATATGTTTTTGGCGATAGTAGTCCTCGATTACTTCAAACCCAGAAAACAATTATAATGGCCTATAAAACATATTGATTGAAAAACTTGTCTAATGCATTTTTTAATGTCTTCGGATAACTTTGGCAGTATATTGAGTACTTGCTTATTTTATTCTTTGATTAGCGTCATTTCACCATGTCAATATATAAATTGCATGCTGAAAGGAATTGAAAAAGATTTACAGAAAAAAAAAATTATTATTTCATATTTTAGGCCTTTTTATATAGTAGACAGATATGTTACTCAACATTAAATCAACAGTAGAAAGTATTTTACTGCCTTGTTAACACTCAGTTATTTCGTTCAAACATTATGGAGTGTACTAAAAATAAATAATTATTAGATAGTATTGTTTATTATATTTTAGTTTATTTTATCTCAGATTTTCATCTAAGTAGAGTGCTAAGTAAGGCTATCATATATGTATATATTTTGCGTGTGTTGTAAAAATTATTATTTTCGTATATTTTATATTTATCATATACATACATTAAAATAAAACTAACTTCAGCCAAACATATTGCATTCAAATCTTTCTTTAATACCCCCTTTCCTCCTCCTTTTAGGAAAGTACATGGCTTGCTGCATGCTCTATCGCGGTGATGTTGTCCCCAAGGATGTGAGCGTTGCCATCGCTACAATCAAGACCAAGAGAACCATCCAGTTTGTCGATTGGTGTCCCACTGGCTTCAAGATCGGGATCAACTATCAGCCCTCTACAGTGGTGCCTGGTGGGGATCTGGCCAAGGTGAACCGGAATGTCTGCATGCTGAGCAACACTACTGCGATTGGCGAGGCCTGGGCCCGATTGGATCATAAGTTTGATCTCATGTACGCCAAGAGAGCTTTCGTCCATTGGTATGTCGGAGAAGGTGAGATATCAAAATATGTTTTATTGTCAATTGTCAGCCCCTGATATAACTATCGCTAGTCTATGCAAATATATATATATATATATGTGTACAATATTTCCAACTTAACCATTTATTTATCTGGGATTAGAGTAAATACATTCTTGTGTAAACTTACAAAAACTCTGATGCTACTCTGATGGATTGCCTATAAGTAAAATGGATTATTTACAGACTTATTTAATTTTGAATTTATTTAATAAATGTATGAATGTATATTTAAATATAGGACTATATATATTTTTCAAAATTTATTGAATTTTGAAAAAGAGTCAGTCAGTTTTTGATTCGATTTTTTTGTGTCTCTAAAACACAGCACTGTTTAGCTGATCCCTATGATAGTAAAATATAGATCTAAAATGATCAGTATATACATATTTATGTTTGCTTTAATTCCTATTATACCTATACCCATATATATGTAGGTACATATATATGTATATTGCTAGTTTTTTGTGCTAAACTGATATCATTATATTCAGTGCATTATACATATAAAGTCGGAATGTTTAAATTGTTGTATCTAAATTAGTCGTTCAAATGAAACGTATTAAAATGTAAATACTGATATCATTATATTCAGTGCATTATACATATAAATTCGGAATGTTTAAATTGTTGTATCTAAATTAGTCGTTCAAATGAAACGTATTAAAATGTAAATACCAAAGTTATATTTATAAATCGTAGGTATATGCTTACAAATTTCTTCTTAATAAGGAATAAAATTTAATGACTACCTTTTCAAAATAAGGGTTAACGTTTTCATTCTTTTAATTTATTATAATGTTTTAAATTTCGACTAACTAATTTTTTAAAATTTATGAAATTCTATTTTACACATTTTTCATGAAAACGAAGAGATTTTCTTTAGACAAAAGGGATATAGGGTCGAGTAAGATTTTTTATCTATACATCCATTTAATATAATACATAGAAATTTTTAATTATGCCTAGAATTAAAACATCTTTTCTATGTAAAGACTTAATGCTTTGGATGTATGTACTAATCGATCAGGTATGGAGGAGGGTGAATTCTCGGAAGCCCGCGAGGACATCGCTGCTCTGGAACGTGATTACGAGGAGGTCGGCCTGGATACCAGCGAACTCGCCGGTGACACTGAAGAGGAGTATTAAACGAGAGGCTCCTTCGGACTCCATCTGACCTCACCTAGGTTTAAGACTATCGCGTGCACAGTCACAACACGCTGCTTGCTGTCAATTGCTGTACAGAACTGTCTGTCAATATGATTTAATTTATTTCAAAATATTTAGCTTTACAGTCTGGAAGACTTCTCGCCACTTAAGTTGTTTTAAACTCTATATTTAAGCAGATATAATTGTATTAGTATAAGTTTTAAATTAATATAAATTATTCTGCTCAAAGTAGTTCGGTGCATCCTGATTTTTTATTGTTTTCAAGAAGAATATTTTATCTGGCGATTTTTTAGTGAGAATAATTTGCATATGAACTTGAAAGTCTTGTTGAGGTGTTGATTTTCTGGTATTTTTATTATTTATTTTATTACTATGTATGATATTGTTACGTGTGTAATAATATAAACTTTTTGTAACAAAATAAATTGATATTGCCTTCACTTATAAAAACACCCGTTTTTTTCATTTTTACTCCTCCCCATTAGAAGAAAAATTCTGATAACATTGCACAACTCACATGATGAAGTTTATAATTCACTCTTTAATGATTCAAATACTAATAATGTATTCAAAGTCAAACATATCTGAACTGATCCACTTTTTGCTAATTTAAAAAGTTTAATCACATATTGTGGATAATGTTAAACTTGCATTCATTTTCAGTTAATTAGATATGGCTGTCAAAAACTATATATCGAATAAAAAATCATTTACGCTAATATATGTATATATGCGCGTGTATTATAACTTATTATCTTATAGTTATCTACTTAGTGTTTGATGTTTGTTCATTTCATAATTTCATTTATTAATTAAGTTTATGAGACTAAATGACTTAAAAATATATTTATTCTGTTTATATCGATTAAAATTAATTAATATAATTCTTTGTAATTAGTAATGTAAAACTGTTTATGTGAAATATATTATCATAATATTATATTATACAGGATCCGCAGAATTACCCGGACAAACAAAAATCGGAAACAAAATATTTTGTATTAAGTTCTCACCACAAACATATTTACATAATAGTTGTGCCATGAACGAGGACTACGAGGATATTCTCGTAGTCCTCGGCCATGAATTAACAAACATAATGAATTGATAATATTTCTGATCGATTAGTCAGACGTATCCTTAAACGGGATTTGCATTTGAAACCCTACTAATTGAGAAAGTCTCATCGTCTCACAGATGGAATGAAGGCTGTTCGTTTAACAAGGTGCAGAAATCTTAAGAGACGCTTTGCAACTCGACGTCACAGACAAGTTCTGTTTACAGATGAGAAAACGTTTACTATAGAGCAATACCATAATCATCATAATAACAGAATATGGTCAGCAGATAATCCATTACAATAAGATAAGATTGTCAGCCGAACGCAAAAACCTGAATCGGTGATGGTATGGGCTGGAGTGACGCATAATGGTAAAACTCTGTTAATATTCGTTGAAGCCGGTGACAAAATTAAATTAGGTAATTCTGCCGGACTCTGTAAATTATTATGACCAGAATATTATGTTTAAATAACATTCATTATTACTGTAGGTACATTTTTAAATGCAGTACGAGTCAATGCCCACAACAATGTTCTGAGAACTACGATGCGTTAATGCACCTGTGGACCGACTCTCTGAAGTACATAAAAGAAGCTGTAATGAGAGCACGAATCAATGACACATAAAAACTGATGTAATCATTCAACTTTGGGTTTGGTGCGATGCTGAGGCACACAGACAATCTGAGGAAAACACTAATTTATTGTGTATAAGATATTACAAAATATGTGTAGTGTAATAATTGTATATATATTTAATGAAACAATTAATATACACAGTTACATTTATTGTAAGTTAAATATATAAATTAATCTTTCACTAAGGGGGACTATTTTTATTGGATTTCACAGTTCGTTATTATTATACTTTGTTTAGTAAAAACATTTTTTCCCAAAAAATGGTGGAGCCTTTTTATAAATAGTTAGGGCAGTCGTAAGCTCGCCGCCTCTGAACTGTGTATGTTAAAAATTATAATATAATATTCCCCTTCAAGCAAAAGGAGACAATGAATATTTTATAGTGAGCGTCGTATATATATAATAACGCCAAGTAATACATATATGACGGAATCTTTGATGGGGTTAGCTAAATATATATACACAATCACACAGCGATGTTCACATATTTAAAATATCTGCTCGTAATGTATGACTGACAGCATATAACAAAGAGCGTTATTATCCTGATATTTCCCCTATCAGCACTCAGACAATTGTGAGCTCAAAGTCAAACCTTGCGGACAAATCAAGATTTTTAAATCTCTCTATAACACGTTACTACTTTTTAGTAGTAAAAATAGTAATTGCTTAAAAATTAATTAACCGAAAATAAATTTTGGATTTCTAACAAGATTTAAAAAAATCCATATCTCCACTTTAGACATTTTTGCTGAGGAAATGAATACTCATTAACGTATTTTTAGATTAATTACAAAATTATGGACATGGGTTCAGTATTGGAAACAATACTGGAAACATATTTCTCGAGTAATAGGATACATCATTCGACCAAAAAATACTTTTTTTAAGATAAAACATAAATATACGAAATCCCCATTGAGAGGTTTTACTTTAGACCTCTAAGAAAGGATCAGGCTAACATTCGTAATTATATTTCCTCTGTAAAGTAGTTAGATTAATGTTTTTAACCACTGGTAAAAAATTCAGATTCATATGTTACTCCGTTCAACCAAAAAATGCTTGTACTCTCCATGAACGAAGGGTTAACGCAATTTTTTCAGTTTCTCAAATACTGTATATATGCAGTCTACTCCGCCTAAATCGGACACCCATAAATCTAAACAAATCGTCCGGTTTATGGAAAGTAAAGAAGTCAAGGCTGTATTGAAAATAATTACATATATTATGTAATGTTTACAGTCATGCGATAAGTTTTTAAAACGTACTCGATTTATCACTGTGTCTAATATGTAGTGGCTTTGCGCCAATTAGAATGCTCTATATTTTACTGCTTTAGGAATATAGTCACTGTTTATTTGTGACTAGTAGCAGGGTTGGGGTATCCCGACTCAAACCCCCTCCCGAACAATCAGAATCGAGTAAGCCTCAGCCAATGAGACGGCTGGAACAGTATTTAAGAGACGCGCGCGTCATTTTTATCTATTTAAACAAAACTCTGCGCCAAATTCAAATTTAAAAGTGCGTGGGATTATGTGACGCAAAATTCAAATTATTAAATACGCGGGAATATTTTAATTAAACGGGGAATTATGTATCAGTAAATAAAATCGTATTTAAGGGAAAAACTTACTGGAACACCCATATTTAATACTTTTCTATTACTCAGAGGCAAACCATAATCACGCAACAATTATACATAGGTTACATAAATACTATTTGTCTTAAATTTCCGTAGAATAGCTATATATAGCTGTATTTTGAGAAAATTAATATATTGCTAAATAATATAACTGAGCTCCTAAATGATTCCCTACCGGTATGCTAAGAATACGCTAAACTCCTAAATGACTCCTAAAAGTATGCTAAAAGTTCCCTACCGATATGCTAAAAACACGCTAAACTCCTAAATGATTCCTAATAGTATGCTAAAAATTCCCTACTGGTATGCTAAAGGTACGCTAAACTCCTAAATGATTCCATAAGTACCATAAGTAAAAATAACAAGTTTATCCATAGAAATAGGTATATTCT
>JAYRBW010037337.1:0-32752 GCA_036023295.1 Invenusta paracnida | reverse complement strand
TTACAGAAGAAAGCCAATCAAGTTTAATCCTGTAAATGGCTTTTTCGTTTGTTTAATTATGACCAAACGGTAACGTATTGAAAATATTACAATGCCTATATTAAAGTGAGGAGGATTGAACTTGATTGGCTTTCTTCTGTAATATGTCTCGTGTACCTACTATTTAACCCTTATGTTTTCATGTGTATCACTCACTTCTAGCTTGATAATGAACGCTTAGTTCGAAACATGTCGCGCAAATAAATGCTACCTCGGAAATGGCTTTTTCGTTTGTTTAAATATATTTTATTTCTTCAATTTGAGTAATGGTCATTTAAATTTGTAAATCAATAAATAATTTCAGCATATTCTAAGTATCTTTATTACTTTTTAAAATTATTTTACTAGAATAATACGCTTTGCGTTGAAATGCGCTTCAGTTTTACATATATTATATTTTATTAATTCAATTTGTGAAGCAATGGACGATTTTATTTTTACAGAACTCAAAGTTGACAAAAAACATCTCTATCTCTCGTATTGCAGATCCTTCTATGGCGACTTTCCGCGCCTCTATTCCGCCGACTTCGAGTCACCAATCCAGTCTGCCCTTTATCTGTGGGTCACATAGCTCTCTGGCCCTCAGGCCTTGCTGTCATCTGTCCTGATGGTTCCGCTTACATGGGAGAGCTTCCAGGCTCACTCAAATTCACACCGGGAGTCGTTCCACCGTCACAGCAGGTTCGTTCGCTCTCGTTTTAATCTTTATCATATATGTATATGTACATCGTAATAGTTTAGGCTTGAAGTAGGCTAGAAAACTAGTACAATGTAAATAGAAATGTAAAAACACTAATGTCAGTTTTTATCATAAAGAGAAGCAAAGACAGTGAATTAGTAATACTTTTAATGTGTGGAAGCTATAGGGTTAAGTAGGAAACATATAGAAAAGAGCTTGAGGGCATTAATTACGGATTTAGCTGTCAAAATATTAATATTAAAAAAGCCGACATTCAGAGTACATATCTATAAAAAATTCATTTACTGCATTTTCTTCATTTTTCTTTCATTAATAGTTGAAATCAATAGAATAAAATTTGAAAATGATTTTTTAAATAATATTTTTCCTGCCATTTTCTCCAAATATACAAACATATTTAATAAAAATCAATATATTTGAAAAAATGCTTCTAAATTCACAATTGTTACTGAAATTGCGTCGAATTATGTATTATTATTATTGTATGTTATTTACAATAGTATCCATTAAAGTATACATGGAAAAGCCACAAAAATGGAAAAGAAATATGTTATTGGGAAAATATGTCTTAAATACTACTTTTCACACATTTGCTTAAAAAATTATCAATTTTGGTTTGAAAAAATGTTTGCACATTATGAATATAAAATATAAAAAACTTATACATACTTTTATTCTCCCACTTATGCACAGATTATGTGTACACAATTTTAAAACATTTGCTTAAAAATTGTAATAGTAGATAGCTACAAAAATGATATATGTAAATGGCTTGTAAACACTATAGGTCACAGAAAAGTTAAATAAGATAACTGCAAAAGTTGTATGACACACATTTTTAGAAAACAGTGATACTAAATAATAATATGATGAGTTACACAATATATATATATATATATATATTATGTGCTACTCATTGACAACTAAAGTTCACATAAAAGTTCTAAAGAATAGATGCAAAAAATGCATGCTGCATGTACATATGTGTATGTATAGAGAAATATTTACAACATTTTGAAAAAACAATGCAGTTGATGTGGAACTAAAACATTTAAAACAAATACTGATATTTTCTTATTAATCTACTTATCAATTAGTAAAAGTATGCAAAAAAATTGTTGGCAAATACTTTTTTTAGATGGATATGTATCCCTAAGATTTAGGGTACAATTTTTTTTGTTCAATTTAATAAAAGGCTACTTCAACAATGTGCCCAATTTAAAAATTGTTAAGATTATTAAGATTAGAAGCGAAGAAATCAATTGACTAAAAAGAGTTTTATTAATTTTATTATATTTAAAAGTGGCTTTGTGTTCTTTTAAATGAATGGAACAATCCTGACTCGTTTACTTTATTTAAATAATAAATAATCATTTTCATAAATGATTTTTAACAATTAGCAGGTTTGACTAGAATCCGCTTGAACTTAATTCTTGCGAATTCTTTTTTCAAAATCTATATATTTTTAATGTTTTTGTTGTGTTTATCAGAAATATTAAGATCAGCAGACTGCAAATGCTTTGCATAATTCTACAAATCATTATACCACTTTCTTTTGCGTTTGAAACTGAACTATAATTTTTTAAATAAGGTCGGTTTTTTTAACTTTTAATGATATAATCCAGTGTATTCAAAAGGTCGTAATATTTAATTAATCTATCCTAAAATAGTCATATATAATTTTCTTAAAAAGCTATCTAATAACAGCTTTAAGATTTTCTGATAAAATTTTAATACATTTTCTACACTTTACGATTGTATTATATTAATTCAGTATAATACGCAGTTCGTTTAATATCAAATTATGCATAAATATCGCCTGTGTCAATAGGTTTACCGACAGTAGGGAATAATCCTCACAACATCGCCTATTTACCCCCATTCCAAGGAGTCTTCCTGTCCCACAATGGATCTCATGTTAAAAGAAGACGTATGGGAGCTGCCCTGTAGACGTATTGATCGGGTATTCCGGGGTGTAGCCATCTACTCAGATCAACAGGGCAAACGTTTCGCTGTGCTCCAAGCGACACCAAACTCAGCGTCAGTTTCTTGTGCTCCTTATTCTTGAAATATTTATTCAGCCACTGTGCCTTTTAATTATTATAGCGAAAGATTAGCCTAATTATTTAAATTATATAGAAACATAGTACAGATATATATATTTTAAATTGCTGCGTATACAAATTATAAAAAAACGATATATTATTATTAAAAATTAAATAGTTCTATGAATTCACATTTAATGTAATATATTATGTTTTATTACATAATTATTATAGATAATAATATCAAAATCTTCAATTGCTCTGATGACCTAAACTTTACTTTGTGTTTTGTTTAATTTAATTTAATTTGATATATTTATTTAACTGAATCAATTTTTAATTTGTTTTAATTCAAAGAAGTGCATAGGAATCGTATGAAATATTTTATATAATGTTGGTAATTTTTTCAGAAACACAGTAGTAAAAACAGTGTATGGTGACATGTTCCTGAGATCACCCTTTAATATCTGTTACTTATTCTTTTTGACCTATCTCCTTTTTTTATTATTTCAAGCATGACCCAAGTTCCTACAGTAAATGACAGTATGATACACTCTCAGATTGGGGAACTTTTGGAATTCGGTCCATTTCACGACGTTATTCTAAAGGTAACAAGCTTTTTACTTTATTTCTCTGTAAAAATATCAAATGGTAGAAGAAAGAGTAAATTTTAACTTAATATTACATAACAATTGTACAAAATTATAAGCTATGTTTCGTACATTTTAAAATAATATTGTTTAGCTACAATATTGTATATAATTTTCATTAATAAACATAGAAAATCAACTAAACCTTGCGTAGTTTTTCCATCAATTGATTTTTACATAATTATCAACAATATTCCTTATAGAATATGATTCTCGAAACCCTTGTGGGAACTTTCATTTAAACATATATTCAACAATAATTTTATTTAGATATCATTAATCTATTTATTTGCGATTTTCAAAAAGTTCGAAATTATATTTTTGCTTTTTTTAATAAAAAAATGTATTATTACTTAATAGGAACTACTTTAAATTAATATAAGTAGAAGAGAACATAAATGTAAGAAAAGGTTAACATTCAATTTCGTTAATAAATATTAATACATTACAATACAGAAATGTTGAAGTTAATCTAATTATGAATTACAAAACTATTCTTATTCTAATATCACGCTCACTTAAGTGAATATTATCCATTAGCTTCACTTGGGTTCGTAGTAAAAAAATATTGACGTATTTAATAATAAAATAAAATTCATTGTTATTCTTCACTGTATATAATATATAAATAATTTCGATACAAATGACTGTTTTTTATTCAGAATGCATAAAGATTTATTATCTACACCTATTCTTTCCGACTTTGTATTATTATTTATAGATTTTTATAGGTTTTTGACTTTGTACTATTTATGTTACTTATTTGCAATTTTTTATTTATTGTATATAAATGATATTTCCTCGAAATTGATTTCAATATCTTCTCTATCGTTCCTCACTACAGACCGCAGATGGACGCCAACTCCCCTGTCACAAGAACGTGCTGGCAAGTGGTAGCACCCTATTTCATCGACTCTGGACCAAGCCCGGCTTCCTTCCACCTCAATTCCTTTCTGTCATCTCCTCCTCTGCTTCGCTTTCCCTCGATCGAGGGGATGAGGAGATGGAAGGAGAGGAGCGAGAGATTGATGTCCTTCAGTTGGGAGCGGAACTAGCGGGAGATACTGTTCATCAGATTGTTCGCTATCTCTATGGTGATGAGACGGCTGTTAGTCAAGGTGGGTGAGGGACGAGTTTGTAGCCAAGCTTTTTGGATTCTTGCTAATATTAAAATTGGATTTTTCTGTAATATTAATTCATGCTCGTTCTATTGAATATGAAAGCTGTATCCATTTTTATTATAATGCAGGGTGTCCGAAAAGTTGCTGTGCAAGGAAAATGTTTTATTTCAACTTTTATTTACGTGTTTTATTAACAAACTATACTATACAAACTAAGTAAAGCAATGTTTCGCTCATTAACTGACTGACTGGTCACACATAATATTCTGCTCATTTAATATTGATCACTGCATAGCAACTTTTCAGACACCCTGTACATATTTCATTCCGTATAACATTTATATTATATAATTCCATTAAATTATAAACGTATTTATATTTGTTTCTAAATATTTATACGTTGTCTGTAATAATTATGCTGTAGATTTTGTAATTTTATTCGTCATAAATGATAAATTATCGCATTTTTAGTAATTTCTTTGTTTACCTTTTTTCTGGGACTTCTGCGTTGTTAATACAACTTTATTACCTAAAATAAATTGTACACTAATGTATGTAGGTATATGGAATTATAATAATAAAAAATATAATATTAAGTAAATTAGGTGTATAAAATAAAGTATAACTCGTTTTTATAAGGTTAACAAATTTAGTATAGTGTATTGGCGTATTCAATATTTTCCTTCATTTTTGCTTTATTTAAACTATTCATGAAAGACAATACATCATTGTTCTTATTATTAAATTCGATCTTAAGAAAGTAATCCTATCCGCGTATAACCTGGTTCTTAGATTCAAAGTATACTATAATATGCTCCATATAACTTTATTGATTGCAAAAACACAAATAATCAGAAGCACGTAAAAGAAACACTTCTGCCAAAAGAAATAATAAACCATGAAGTGTACTAAGTCCCATGTCAATTATATGTTAGTGCATTTGCTTTTTCAAACTAATATTATAAATGATAAATGATAATAGCTAAAAATATGGTGGTGTATAATAAAAATAGAGTTTTACGCTCAAAGATTCGATAAAATTATATAAAGATTCTATTTTCATATATTTTCAAACTATCAATATATTTTTGGAGTATCTGTTATTCATACATAATGTAAAGATATCTACCTTTTAAAAGGTTTTCAATCCTTTATATAATTTATAAAGGTTAAAACATAGCATGCAATATCCAATAAATATAATTTTTTCAACTAACACGAGCATGTTAAATGAATTATTGAACATAAACATTGATAGCAATAGATTACTTGAAGCTTTTGGGATTTCTCTTGAATTTTGATTCGGTCGAACTTTGAGTAAATAGGAAGTAAAAAAATAGAATATATATACATATATACATATATTAAAGACATTTATACTGTCAATAAAACTGGGTTTCCACATATTTGGATGATAGGTGATAGAATTTATGCACCAATAGATGCTGAGTGTATATATTGTTCAGTATTTCATATATGCTCAAATTATACAACATAAAATTATTTACATAAGATATATTATAATGTTACTTTGAAAAACCAATAAAACGAGTTGTACAATTATTTTTTTAACGGTTTAGTAAAATATCTGCTTCCTATAACTATATATATCCAAAAGACTACTGCAGCAAAATAATCAATATTTGAAACAAACAATGTATGTTCTTATTTAAAGATTTTAAATATATTCATGAAACCTTGTTTACAAATAGTACCACTATTACTTCTCAGCGATCATAATACTTTCATCTAGAACAGGGTCGTCACTTTATATTTTAGATTACAATGTATATTTATAACAGAATATACAAAATAAAAACAATGCACTTATGACAGAAATATAATTGAACATTATAATATATTTTTCATACCTTTGTTATCGGTTGAGGCATTTGACGCTTTACTTTGTGCTAAAATTAAATAAAATTTAAAAAATTTGTCTACAGTTGTTCAAAAATGTCTACAATAGTTCTAAGACAATAATCTATATTAATAGCTAACAATAACTAAATATAATAGTTCTAAAGTTATACTCAATATTTCCTAGAAATTAAGACACTCTGTGTTCCCCAATTTAGAACTGAGCTACAACTGAATTCTATGTATTTACTATTGAAGTATGGACACCTATAATATATAGATTAAAATGAGTAAAAGATCAAGCTCTTCATAAATTAAAGTTCACTTACTAGATCTTGCAATGGGGCGAGAAGGCGGGTTATCATCGTCATCTGAAAGTTACATAATACTAGTATAAGAGATTCCAGTATTACGATTTAGAATGAATAATGCAACCGGTAAACGAGTCATTAATTACTTTGGTTATCAATATTATATGATACGCGTTTTTGTGTTAATTTATGTTGTTACCCCAAAAGGAGACTTCAAATGTTTAGTATTGGAAGTACGTACAATAGTTGCACTTACTCATCAAATCACAGATTATAAAACAGAGTTTTTATAACTCGTTTTTGTGTTCTAAATTCGATAGATCTTCTTTAAATAAGCACTAGGCATAAAGGTACATTATATCCGAAGATATTTGTTTTGTTGTTATTATGCCTAATTTCATTTTATCTATTCTTACTGTATATAATTCTACATCACATATAATGTTTAATATGTATAATATAGCCTTACAGCTTTGATACATCTAAACAAAAATTGCATTTTAAAATTGCTAAAAAAATTTATCATTTTTCAGAAGCAAGTAAAACAGACATTGCACAAAATAGTCTATCTTTACATCAGTTTAAAACCCCCTGGTAAAGTTTATCTAAAAATATATTTTGCACGAGCGAATCTGTACAGACAATGTATTCCTACAGACCACATCTAAATCATGGAGTAAATACTGTAGACATTATTAATGAAGAAATTAGTAAGATTGGTAAAAATATGTCAATTTGTATAAAATTATATTTATGTAAAGGAAAGACCAGTAAAAAACTGAGTGCTTGACAATTTTCAGACTACTTCAGTTACTTAATGTTGCTATTATACATAATCGCATGGTTTTGTATTTACACATGTATCGATATAACTCTTAATTTTTATACAAAGAAAATGTATTAAATTATTAAATCAACGAAGCTATTAATAAGCTTATTTTCATTTTCAATAGAAAGGTTGCATTTAAATATTTACAGTTATATAAAAAAACAAGCAACGTATAAATAGCTGAAGTATATAACTCTTACTAGAAATATATTATTATTTAAAGATTATTAAAAATATTTTCCTCTTCTCTATAAATATATAAAGAAATTTACATTGTTTAGATTATTTCCTTTAAATAAATTATATGAGAAGAAAATATACAATTTCAGTAATACATATAAATATAACACATTTTAATCTATAAACTTAGTATAATTTAAAAAAAGCATTTTCGCAATACCTTTACTTCTTGGTCGCTTTGTTAAAGGTGATTTCACATCATTCTTTACTAAAATAAAGTAATTACAATTTATGATTACTTTCGGTAGTTTTTATATAGTTTCTACATACACTGAAAATTGATGTCAAACAAATGATTACACAATGCACCGATATATTGATATAAGTTATTAACCATTACTAAATATCAAATGCTGATTAAGTTTTAAAAAAAAACTTTACTCATAATGTATAATAACAAAAATTACTTAAACTTTTTTTTCAGGGATTATTACAGATTTGTATACTCACATTTACATTTAGCACTTTTGTTGGAACCTAAAAATCAATTTAATAATGATAGTTGTCATTATCAAAGTTGTATTAAGTATATTAGTTAAATGTGTAATATCGTTGAGAATTTAAACACAGACCACACAAAAAATAATAATTTCAATGATTATCATTATATAGACTATATACGTATGTATATGTATTTATATGTATTTATAAGATATTTTATAGGCATTCTTATAAAACAAAGCGTATGAGAAACAAAATTCAATTCTACCTGATTCTGTTCGAGAACTAGTGGATAGCGGTTCACCTGGTGTAAAATGAAAACAAAATTAGGATAATGAAAATTTAACTGTAATGTAATAATATATAATAATATATTTATTTAACTGTACATTATCGACCTTCTAATTGGCAAGATTTACATTAATAATTTATACCTGTTTTTGTATATTGTAAGGTAACTACAATATGTACCTATATCTTCATATAATATATAACTTTATACACAGTAAACTCCTTTTGTAATATCTAATATTTATTTATATATTATACATTACTGTTTCATGTGGACTCTTAGGTCAGTACTTTCGGTTCCTGTCCAGGTAAACTACATTTTGACCTCAATAAATTCAATATCATGCACTTCTGTCTGACTTGATTTCCTGCCCTCACTATACATCTTCATATATTGAGCTTGTTTCATTAATTTGTAAACTTAATAAACTTATTTAAGTTATTGCAGATAGGTATTAAAACACACGAAGGAAGCCTAAATCAGTCTCAATCCTATGGGCTTGATTCAACCCTCCGACTGGACTAATTCCCATGCAGAAGCAAAAGAAGTTTGGGCGTCGAAGGCAGCCGACAAAGGGCGGATAACTCAAAATTTAGGGTACAAAACCCGCTGCCAACGATTGCAGAGGGAAGAAGGCACATGGAGGTGGCAAATCTGAAGGACTGGTCGGTGGTTCGTGGACTACATGGAGAAGACAAAACAGCACTCGATATACTCGGACCATGAGCACTGACCTCAGGGGCTATGCCTGGGTAAGTCAGATGTGTATTTTTAACTATTTAAAACGTGTATTATTAAAATTAAAACTTAATAATTGCTATTCAGCAAGATGGCATAATTATGACTAAAGTAAAATTAAAATAAACTAGTGTTATAACCGTCTTTAAATTTACCTTTAATTGGGAATACGATAATAGCTTTTTCTTTTTAGATGTCTTGATTTAAAACATTTTGTTATCTTCTTAATTGACTGCAACCAAGCCATATTAATTTGTAACTTCATTTGTTCTCCTTCCAAAGCACTTACATAAGATTTAATGTTCAAATTATTTTTCTCAGCGCTTCAAAAATCTGTAATCTAAAATTTGTTGGTGAAACATTAAAATTCAGCCGTTCCGCATTTATAAAACTTGTTACTTTAAGAACTTCAACGGAAAGTTTTTGGTCATTTTTGTGCACATATCTAAGTATATGAGACTACTTGGTAATACACAGTAAACTAAAAAAGTCAAATAGTGACTCCATAACAAAATATCGTTGCTTTTATTATAAGATTTAGCCAATAATAATCGTTCGCATTGAATTAGATTACACTAAGCGATCAAATTAAACCTAGATTATAGTTTTGATCCTAGAACAGTAAAGTACAATTCCAACCCTGGAGAAATCCAGTCGGCTCAATTCATGATAAATTGAATTACACTTTGATGTAAATCAGTTTCGGTGGAATTCCAGTTCGATGTAACTCCAATTCAGTGTTATTCCAGTCAATTCATTTCTGATTTGGTGTAAGACCAGTTTTTTATAAACCAGTTCAAGTTTAATTTAACACCAGTTTGGAGTAAATACAATCCACTCTATTCCATTCAGTGTAGGCAAGGTATTTAATGTCTTCCTAAAATGTGTATCTTTATTGCTTTTCATTACGCGGGGATAATAACATAACAAATTATATTCATTTTGGCGAGAGTCGGACAATATGAATCTTAACCCCAGATTTGCTGAATGTTATTATTATTCTCGATATAATGTGTACTTATTTAACATCAAGCTTATTCATATTACCTTTTGAATCTTTCCGAGCTAAAAGAGAAACAAATTAAAAACCTGTTACTATAGGATAAGAGAAAAAAATAAGGAAATAACTAAAAATGTTTTGTCAATATTTTGAACAAATCTATATTACAGTTATTTAAACACAGTTAACAAGTTATATATAATCATACTGATAATTATAATGCAACTATGAAAATTGAACAAAAAAGTGAAGCTCTAAAAGTATTTAAATGGTTTAGTACAATCGCATTTTCCGATATTGTAATTATGAATGACATATTATAAGCAGCTTAACCAGCCGAGACAACTTTAATTCATACAAATAGATATATTCTCTTTTTTAACCGTACAGTCACGTTCCTGCGAACTGGAATCTGAAGAATAAGTAAAAGAGTATTAATAAACGTTATAGATCATGTATTTTTTTAATACAAATATGTATATTCTAATTTTAATTTCATATGAGTTACATACTAGGAGGAGATCGAGATCCTGCAAATGTTAAAATATGTTCAACAATTTGGCTTTGTTAGTAATAAAGTGTTTTGTTTAAAACTTACTTTCACGCTTTGATCCGGGCGATGGGGATATCGAAAACCGACCTAAAATAAACAGGTCACAAGCAGATCTGTATTTGTATCGCTAACTCGGGACTTGCAATAATGTAGTTAAAATAAGTTCAAACCAATCATCTAATTGACGGTAATCGTGCTTTTAATAAATATATTACATAATATATTCTACACATATATGTATAGTGGGTAATTTTAACTTATGACGATATTTTAAATATTTATTATAATCATAGTAACAAATTATCTCAAATAATGTTAACAATTCATTCTGCTAATTACGATGTGAATATTAGCCACTACAGAATAGCTACAGATTAGCTACTACTATTCGTTTAAGAACTCATAAAAATATACTTTTAATATTGTTCTAATATAAATTTAAAATCTAATGAATTTGGATAATAATCTTTAATTCCCAACACATTAATATGAATTGTTATCAATATTCTGGATAATTATGTTTAAAATATTACAATGAGCATCGTATTTAGTTACCAAAAATAAATGTTCACAATAAAATAAAATAATGCGTTTACTTCTAGACCTTGATGACCGTGACAGATTAGGATGCACTACTGCAAAGGAATTATCGTATATATGGATTAGATGGTTAGAATATCGATCTCCGTAAGTATGGATCATACGGAACGTACTTTCAGGCACCTGCTGATCTGTAGAGACTGCTGTGAGGATAAAGGAAAAGACACGATTTGCAATGAAGAATTTCAAAAATTGATACTTTATATTTATGATATATATACATATGTATATATACTTGAAAACTGATTCTTTAAAATGTCACTCATGTATTTTTAATAATATTATCATCTCTATAATTTTGAAACTCTTGCCATTCACGCTGTTTCCATTGGAAGTAATATTACAACAATCAAACATTAATGTTACATCATTCATATTAGTCGCTTGTTTTAAATAAAAATCGCTTGAAATGCAACTTCCATACCGTATCTCTGGTTTATAATCTTCGGGAGTGTAATTGGTTGACAATTCTGCAACAAAAATACATATTAGTTTCACACCAATACCATCTGTGACAAAATCGTTTTCGCTTTACTTTTTAGCATAATCACATATCCTAAAATCTATGCTCGTATTTATTTTATTTGTTATTATTTGTACAGTGTCCATTTGGATGTTTTTACTAGAATCTTGGGAGTAAATCTTACTTTACCATACAACTACCTATGCTTCAAACCAACATATGTGACACTGAAGTAAGTCGTGTTATCCATTAGTTTTACTAAACATAAACAATCTATTTTCTGTACTTAGAGTTAGAAGCTTATACATACTAGTATAACCATAAAGTGTTTTTAAAAATAACCAGCCATAGATAATTTAAGATATGTGCTAATTTTGTATAAACCATATAATTAATATCAATTATATGTATATATAGTATACAATTATATAAATCAAATAAATAGTATAATTTTAAACATTAAAAAGGACTATTTTATTAAATGTAAGTCACTGGTGTTGGCTTGAATCACAAATTTGTGGTGTTGTAAATAAATGATAACTGTAGTTTAATTGTTTTGTCTCTAGTATAATACAAATAGCAAATAAAATTCAAAGGTTAATGATAAAAAAATATACCGAAACAACAAATTTAAAAACATTTAAATGTCACAGATGTTGGTTTGAAACTGATACATATTTGATGGCTTAATTTATCAGTCATCCGACTGTATAAATGTGATGATTATCTCATTATATAGTTTGTTATAAGTCATATTGTTATTAAATCATTATCAAGACTTTCAATTACTTTAATAATGATTGCTCTGATTAAATCTGAAAAGCTGTATAGTAAATATATTTCGTTTGAAGCTGGAAGATATGCATCTCCATACGTTAATAGTTTCTTGAAAATCTATTGGTAAATATGAAATTTGTTCATGAAATGAACTACGAGTTATGAATATCACAAAAATTAAAACATTTTATTAAGCACTAGGAATAAAATGTAATTTTATTAAACATACAGCTCAAAGGAACCAAAACAAATGTTGATATTTGATGCAAAATGAAGCTATATTCTAAATAGAAGACATGCAGTAAAGTTATACTCCTCCGCTCCATTGGGTATAATCAAAATCAAATAAGTTTAATATACATGCAGGAGGTAAATAACTAAACACTTCGCAAATTCGAGCATAATTTAAAATTTTTACATTCAAATAGAAATGAAGTAGTTTATTTTCCAACTTTCCTAACATGTTTCCAAATGTAATAAAGTAAACTAAATATACAGATTACAACTAAAAACAAAGGAAAGGTGCGCATTATAATAGGCTCGAATTGTTAAAATAAATACCTTACATAACAAAATGTTTTATTCTGAATTTTTAAAATACATTTATTTGTGCAGTTAAAAATAAAGTTATTCATTTTAGTTTCTTTTTGACAAAATAACGCTTACAAAAATGGCAGAATCTGTATAATAACAAGATTTATACCCTGTATTATCAAGTGAGTTCTAAAAATAAATTAAAATATATTCCTAAATCTATTTTGAATCAACATGATGAGATTATATTAAATAATAAGCAAACAATTTGTTCTTACTTTTTTTGGTCCCGTCACCATCTGGAAAATCAGATAAAATAAACTATTTTTCATAATATTCTAAGTAGAATAAATGTTGACTCTGAGTGTTTAATAAACTTATAATTTTAAGTCAATACGTATATTTAAATGTGTATAAGCTAAATAACTGTTATTGAAAATACTTTGCAATACATATCTAAATTAAATATGAGGTTCACTTATATAATAATTTGTAAACATAATTTATTATCTTTAATTGTTACTATTAAAACAAATTACGAAAAACAATCTTTTAACACTTTGGTCAAAATATGAAAAGTTTCATCTCTAAAAAATTCTTTTAGCTAAAAAATTATAGAAATAACTTACTGATAAACGAGTTGATAAATTAACAATTGAAATGATAAATTATTAGATAATAAGTTTGACTTAATATTATTTAAAATATGTATGTTTAATCAATTCTAAATTTGAATACGTCATCTAAGATTCTAACTATAATAAATGCATATATACTGAATTTAGATGTAATGTATATTTGAAATATATAAGACATTTATTTGTCAATCGCATAACTCTTATTTGTCAAAAGCGTTTATTTACCTTTACTTTTTGTTTTGTTGTACATTTTCACTGAAATAAATAAAACAAATAATTAAATCAATTTAAGTTACACTGCGCAAAGTATGACTTATTAATGTCTAAAATATAACATATCTCCTTCATTTATTATCTCTTTTATATTAAAATATAAAAGTCAACATACTTGACATTGAGCGAGAGTCTAAAACACAGTAAACATTGCGATTTACATAATATTTCAAATAATAATGAGCATTTGTCAAATGATCCCATCAATAATAGTTATCAACAAGACACCAATATTGTACTATAATATCTAATAGTATTAGACCATGTGTCACAACAACTTATGAACTGTAAGGAACAATCCTAAATCTAGAAATACGGTATCATTACTGAATAATAAATCAACAATAAAACTTGAATTTAAATAAATGAATCAAGTTTAGTTATATTTGATAAAGAAACCCTCTAAATATAAAAAGAATAATAAAATAAACGATGAATATTTGATGTTATTAGTCTACAATATAACTCCAAACAGTTAATAAATACACGTGAAATACAATAGTGCACAAATAATATAATAGTTTACAATTCATCATTTTTAAAATCATAATTTTGATTTGATTTGAAATACATTATGTAATATATAATGTAATAAATTCTTTCTAACTAATATATAGGCGCTCATTTTTTTATATATAAAACTGTAATAATTAATTTGCGAGCATTTCTTATAGTTATTATTTGAAGTTGGGCTTTTAATATTTCTTCCTAAATAACATTCAAATCGAAATAAGTTTATGAATATATAAATTTATCTCCGCATGTCATTATTTAAGTACGCTAGTAGTACACATTGTTTTTGTAGTAAATATTCATTAAAACCCATAAAGAGAACCACTACAGCAAATATCTAATTAGAAACCAGTGTAGCATTCCAAACCTCTTTTTTCCGGACTTGATGGTGTACTTGATTGTTGATTTTCACCTTCAATAATAAAGATAAATATTTAATTACTTGTTGCTTTTTTGTTTCCTTATTCATGGTTTTTAACACCACAGTTTGTGATCAGTTCACTCATAATTACCAAAGTGTAGTTTATATGTAGTGAGTAGTTTGCTTTTATTAATTAGTATATTTAGTTGTGTCTAATTCATTAATTTTAAAGATAGTCAAGTTCATAATTACGTGTGAAGCGTTCTGTTTCTGCACAATTCAAATATTGATATTTTATAGTAAAATAAAATATGAATATGAATATGCTCGAATAATATAATATAATAATAATCAATATACAGGGTGAGTCAAAAGTCTCCATGCAATTATCGATTACCTCTCACCCTGTATTTGCTGTATTGCCTTTATGGTTACCCGACCTAAACCCTTAGACTTTTATCACTAAAGCTATTGTGTACCAAGTGAAAATCATCGACAATCATCATATTAAGGAGTGAATCATTCATGTGTATAACCAGATCTCCCCTACAGTTTTCAAGAATGTTATTCATGAGTGTGAAGAGCGAATGAAAATGGGCCATAATGTGCAAGGACAATATATCGAACGCATTTTGTGATTTTGAACTTAACTGTCATTAGAATAATTTGATAATTCTGAATGCTTTATTATTGCTTTGTATTAATTTGTTTAGTATGGAAACTTTGTATAAATCAAGTTTTTATTATTTATATGGAGACTTTTGACTCAACCTGTATTATGCTAAAAAATTTGAAAATAAGTTTTTTCAACTTTTTGTTGATTTGTTTTTAATTTATGTTCTAAATTATAAGAAAACAATAATCAAAACATGTAAAAAAACATAAATCGAAAACTATATTTTAGCCTATTTTAACAAAACTATAGTTTAATAAGATTAACAAACTTGAAAACCAGAATTCTCAGTGTTTTAATAATAAAAAATAAGAGCAATTTAAATCGCTTACGTTTTCCGGTAGATTGTTTCTCATCTGACTTAGTGGCACCTAAGAAAATAGAAACTTATAGACATATACTTTAAACATGCTTTAGATTATCATATAATGTAGATTGTATATCTAGTTAACACTATTAACGTATTCCCCAAAGTCAACAATGAAATATTTTAAACCTAAGTAAACCGAGCTATTTAAACGGATAATATTTTTGGAGCAATATAAGTACATATCGAAATGTTATTTCTTTCGCAATGAATGATACCTAAAACATTTTCAATTATACGTGGGCTATTAAAAAAAAACGATTATTTTTCAAGTTTGTCAATAATATATATTCATATATAATCTAAATTAATTACTTTATAAAACGTGCACACAAATAACTTTAAGATATACAAGTTAAACTGAAAATGTATCATTATAATTAATTTCTATACAATAAAAATGGCTTAAGTGTAATTGTACACAAGGATGTTTAATAAAACAATTAATGTGTTTTGTTAACTTACTTAACTTTTTAGATGGAACTTTTCGTACTGACCTTCCTTCATCTAAAAATATGTTATAAAAATAAAGTAGGCGATAATTGTATATTTCTGTACGTCGAAATGTAATAATAGGCATACATAATTCACTTTTCGAATTATAAAGTGTAGAAAAGCACAAACAACGAATAAATATGTGTGTTTGATGGTGCTACCTCAGTCAGCTGTGTGTGACTGCACATCAAAACTAATAAAACTGACAAAACATTGCCTGTCTGTCTTACTCCCGGTCAGAGCATCAGCGTCTTGGACCCCTGAGGTAGAGCAGGACACGCTCTCCGTCTGCGAGATTAGTGAGAGAAGGGTTGTCACCGAAGAGAGAAAAACGGAGGACAGAGTGTGAAGGGGAAAACAGGAAAAGATGAGAAAGATCCTCCCCAGGGAGAGAAGGTAGAAAGGGTGGGTGGGGTAATCGGTTGGACTGATTCTGTGCCCATAAGCGACAAGAAGGGGAGAGGCGTGTTCAGTACGGACTTGGGCGCGAAAAGCGCGGTCGGAGCGCGGAAAGCGGCCGCACGAGATGCAGCAGGCCCAATAGGTGGATGGTGGTGTGCGGGTCGACCGAGTAGCGACGCGTGTCATCGGGTGTAGCCGCTTGGAAGATAGCGGCGCTTGAGAAAAAGTGAAGTCTTCCGGGTTCGTCTGTGGAAGAGTGACCCCTTTGACAAGGTTCTCATGGTAACGATTAATTGATTGATAGTATCACCGAATGTAATTATTAGAAAATTATTTTCTGGTGATACATAATGAATAATTACCAATTTTAGGAAGTATGCTCACTTATTTAGTTATTTTACTTAGATTTTTTCTCTTTACGTATGTAGACAAATATTAGCTCAATTTTTATTATTTTTAATTTTATGATGTTCATATTCAATAAACAATTTACACAAAGTAACACAACTTACTCGAAGAATCTGAAATATAGATATACATAATTGTTTGGTTATTTGATAATCAAAAATGTATCACTAAATGAGACATTAAATGATTTATTACTTACTTCTCCGTGCTGACGAATCTAAAGGGATAATAATATGTTATATGTATATTAATCAAATATTATAATAACAATTTCCTATTGTAATTTGTATATACATATTCTATTTCTAATGAATACATATATAAAATGTCAAACCATAGTTTTCAAAATAATTCCAATCAATCGTTCTTAGTTCATCATTATTGATTAACATAGAATTATTAAGTAAATAGCATTACAAATTTTGTAATAAAATAGTTTTTACAAATATAATCATCTGTTTTATATAAATTAAATTTTGTATTATTTCCCATAAAAGCAAATTAAATATATTACAGCTCGGTTTATTCAAAAATGAATTCAGCTATGACTTTATTTCTAAAGAAACAATGTATTTAACATAGCATGGTTAAATAGTATTACAGTATTACAGTATTACAGCGTACAGTATTACAGCATTACAGTATTATAGCGTTACAACGTTACAGTATTACAATATTACAGCGTAACAGTATTACAGTAATACAGTATTACAGTATTACCTAATTCAACAGGGACTGGGCGTCCAGAGAACGGACCAAAACGTAAATCTGAAAGTGCAGAAATTTCAAAAACGAGTGTTACTATTGTCATTGCAAATAACATTAAATTTTAAGTGATTTGGTACACAGCATTAACTTACTTTCTGGATTGGATGTTTTACGGTGTGGAGACCTGGATTTGTGACCTAAAGATGCAAAATGTTCTTTGTTCATTATGATTTATTTTATTTTATTTCTTCATATTTGATTATTTCTTGTAAACTATTAAGATGTTATGTACAATTTTCGCGCATATCTTTGCTGCGTTTGAATAAATAATATTGCGGTTCAATTGATGATTGTATTTGTCATTTAGAAACAAATCAAACGTAAGTAAATCATACTCTTGGGAAATCTATTCTTCCAAAATGGACTTCGAATATAAGATCAGCGAATTCATTTATTAAAATATATAACATTTTTATTATATGACAAACTGAGTAAGCTTTAACGTCAAGGCTAAATACAGATGAATAAATTTATTAACTGGGTGACATTATTAAAAATAACTCCAATCATAGCTGACACCCTTAAATATTGTTTAGAAATATTAAAATTTAATTAGAAAAATGATTTATTGTGTATAATATAATGATAGTGTGTAACATCCTATAGTGCGAGTTCGTTTAGCATTATATACAAAATTTATTAATTTATTTAGAATTTATTTGAAATAAAATGTCAATTATGCATATACATAATATAAATTGATTATGAATGAAGGTTCTATTAGTAATTATATATTTGCAATCTTAATAATACACAATATCAACTAAATGCGAAAGCTGCTAGCTTTTATGATCATTAAACATTATAAATGTCTTTAAAAGTTTTCATAAATGATAATATTCATAGAAATTAAGTTGAAAAGTTAGTGATGCTCCTGTTATTATTATTTTTATTAAATATAGAAAGTACTTAAATGTGAATCAGATTTTTCTTGCAGAACCAATTGTTCTGGTTTATTACTCGACAAATCACTAAATGAACAGCAACACTGAATTTTAACTCCGGTGGTTTACAGAAGGATTTCTCGTTTTAAATGTATATGTCCCAATTCTCTTAGTTTCTTCATACAATTGAAAATGTTTCTAATTCTAATTTATTCTTGATTTTATTTACATAATTTTCTACTTAATTTTAATAATTGTTTTTCTTAACTAGATTCATATAGCTTTACTGTCTCATGTATTGGTTAATATCTATCTTCTTAATTATTTTGTAACGTAACCTACTTTTCTACTCGCTCGTGCTTCAAATATCCTTTCTTAGTCAATTTTATTCAATTGTTATTATGTAATACATGTTTTGTATATTATAGCCGGACTATTTTCAACTTTATTTCATTCCGCTGATTAAGTGTCGTCGTGCTGCCTCACGAAATATATCGGGTTTTACTATATTTTATAATATACATAGTTTTACTTGTCGTAGATAAAGACTTTTTTATTGATATTATTTTTATTAATATATATTTTTATAATTATATAATAGGTATCTCAAAGTCAACATATATCTTACGTCCACCAACAAGCGTGGATGCTTGCGGAACCAAAGGATCGGGCAATCGATCAGCTGTTGTTTCGACAAAATAGAAAAAAATCAAAACACATTAAATGTTAATAAATTCAATAGACAGAATATCATATATTTTCATTTATAATCATATAATAAAGAAATTGATAGTCATCATTAATAATTAAGTAATTAAGCTAAAATTTGCTTTGTACATCGCATACACACTAAACAAACTTAATTTACATTTGCTCGATCATCTTTGGTCACTATTCCAGATATTATAAAAATATTTACATTTGCGAAATTGAGAAAAATCTTTATTTATCGATGCTCAAGCACGCGGAACCACTTAAATATGCTTTTATACGACCTTTAAATGTACTTTAAATGTACTTTAATACGACCTTTAAATGTACTTTAAATGTACTTTTATACTACCTTTAAATGTACTTTAATACGACTTTTTAATGTACTTTAAATGTACTTTAATACGACCTTTTGAATTACTTTTCATGTACTTTTGCTAGTGTACACCAGTAATACTAAAAGTAGTATAGTTTAATATTATCTTGCAATACTACTGTGACGATTGGGATTAATAAATTTGTCGAAGAAATCATTCTATTTAAAAAAACTCTAGCTTAATTGCAAAAACATTTGCTGTTTATAAAACAAAAACTGCAATGTTTTTCTAAATCTATATGTCTGAAAATACATTTTTAAAACATACAGCAATTGGAAAAATAGATAATTGTTTTACATTTTGTTGCATTTAATGAGAAATAGTTTATCTTACAAAAGCGATCGCTTGTAGTATCGCCCTCAAGCCTCGGTATTCCATCTGAAATTTAAGATTATCGTGCTTTTATTGTATTTATCCTGATTGCAGTTAGTTGCAGTTATTGCTGATAAGACAATAAATTTAATATATCAAGTTTACTTTGCTAGTAAAATTAACCAAAAAAATAATATTTTTGTCAATTAATTAAGTCAAGTTTTATTGAAGTCAGTCGACTTTTTATATTCTTTAATAAATATTTATTCAAATGTAGATAAGTATTATGTTTGTCAAAACTATGTTCTAAAATGTCATAATTATCACAATAAAATTATTTAAATCATATTTAGCAAGTCACGCAATATATATAATATAATTTAAATGCATTTAAATAAATTTACTTCTGCATACATTAAGTAAATTAAAATTACTTAGAAATAAATATATAAGCATAGAGTATTTATTATTACTCTATATCATTACTCTATGTATACAAGTTTCTTTAATACATAAATTGTCGTATTATGTCGTATTATTCACATGTAAGAAATAATCTGCAGAATAATGTCATAATAACTATTGTGAGAAAAAATCTAATAAAATTAGACATGATTAGATATAGAAACATTATTGCCCCTGTAAGCAAATAAATAGATAAAACCTTTTTAAAATTATTAACATTAAAAAGAGACCGAGCTTCTGATGTGGCCAGTTACAAATCAGCTATTTTTAATTGTAATCTCAACAACGCTCTTATTGTCAATTCTTTTAATTGTAACCAAGACATTGATTTTATTTGATCTTCCATTTTGTATAATTGTATACTAATTTTAAAGTTAAACGTGTTCTCGAAGCTGCTTTTATTAATTTCCATAAAGTTAACTCTCTCATGTTTAATATTAATTTTAACTCTCACTTTTTCGTGTTAATGGCAGTATAGCCAAATGTCTTATTAATCCATTAAAAATTATCTTAACTCACTCCTTTGTATATTTATTTATTAGTTTTATAATGACTCTTACGCAATTTGTTTATTGACGCTCTTCTCTCTGTAAATAAGTATTTTATGTTTGGTTTTGTACTTTCTGACCAGAATATGATGTGAAGACACGTCAAAACTCGGTCCCTTTTAAAATTAATTAGTTTAATTTAACAATTTTCAAGTGGTTTCACTTATTTAAAATGCTCCAAATTTTTTAAACATGTTATGGCTTTAAATTGTAGAGAAAGTAGCCATAACTAAATTTATTTATACACACCAATTTTCATACGTTTAATTAAGAATAATGCACTTTTTTAAATACATTGTCTAAGAATGTTCGCATTTTAAAATTATTTTCTAAACTCTTAATATGAGCGTTTAGAAAAAATATAAACAATTTAGAAAAATATCACAAGACCAACAATTTCTGATTTAGTATCACATCAATATTACGCATTTTATAATTGAAATTTGCGCCGAATAATGCGCATCATTGTTGACATTACCTATATGAGAGGCTTTCGTTACACAAGTGATGCATTTCGACTTCATTCGTTCATTGTTCATTCTCTCCAGACTCGACTTGATCTCAGCATTTGTGAAGCCTCGTTCATCGTTCAGATTGGATGCTAAAGAGTGGGATTTAATTAGCCGGGATGCTAAAATAGAATCATTAAGGAGTTCTAATTAGTTCAACTCTTTGACAAAATATTTTAGTCTAAGTAAATTATTAATTTGAACCAGTTCTGATAATCCTTTCAAATAAGGAACTAAAATTAACAAGCTTACTTTATAAAGAAACCTCGATAATTTAGAAGACTTTTAACAATGCAAAAGTATTTCCAAAGTCATTGCTCATTTTGGAACATTTAAATGTTTTAGACAATATGTAGAAATCAAAGTACCTATTGTGGACTTTTGGAGCTTGAAATTAGATAATTATTTGAAAAAGTTAGATAATATCTTAATTAATATATGGAAATGTCAATAAACTTGTAGAAATGTGTGATTTAAATATATACGTATATTACTCATCTAAAATAGAAGTAGTGTCATAAGTGTAATACTTATCGATAATTAACTTACATCCAATCGTTAAATGTTACTAATGATTACTCTGTAGTCGTTTAACCCCCCATTTATATTTTAATGAACCTACATATATGGCGGTAATATCAAATTCTGATAGTGCATGAACACATATTCTGCGCAAGTATGACTTTATTTATAATGTTTTATTAGGTATTACAAATTAAAGCATCTAAGAACGATTTAAATGCAAATTGTAACGTTTGTCCCATTAACTTTTCATTGACAAGGACTTTGATCACAAATAACTACATATAGTAAACTATTTTAAATTCTGCCACTTATGAAACATGCTATACATGTATATATATACACGTATAAGTCAACGCGTGCAATATCTAATAACCAGGAACCAACCTTGTGAGGTCTCCTTAGTCTGTAGCTGCAAGCAGGAGTAGCAATTATCTTTGGACCTATTACCGATAAGACGACCAACGCTGGCATCCTGCTCGGCTTTCGTAATGTTGACTTGAGTATTTTGATTGGAGGGATCTGTTGAAAATTTTCCGAATCGTGGAATCTTTCCCGATGCTCGATCCATTAAATCCGCTTGTACTAGTGGAGTAATAATGTGCATAAACTTAACCAGGATACCAGCTGACTCTTTCTTTGCATATATGTAGAAGTATATATAAAAGCATTTTAAATTGACACTGCAATACAAATCTAATTGGAGAGTTACTTTTGAAATTGTATGTCATATATTTGTGTTATAATGTGTCAATAATTATCAGCTTCCAATGCGCTTGCATACACAGCTAATATCAACGTAAGTTATAAAAATAGACAGCAACAAAAGTGTAGGTTTGCATACTTTACTGGTATTTTTAAACATTGTTTAATTAATTTTAGTTTTAAATAGAAATTTTAATTATATTATGAATTTTTGGAATTTATTTAAACAAGTACAATATAACTAAGTATAGTTACGAATAATTCATTATACATATATGCGTAACATATTACTATTTAAATTGTTAATGAATTTGTTATCACAAAATTCTTTAAATCATTAAATTTAGAAGTAAAGTTTGAAGAAATTGCGAACATTATGATATTGATATTGATATATATATATATATAAATGCATATAATAATAAAATAATATAATTGTAAACGTATACAGCTAAACTAGGTGTTAACAAATCTCAAATTAGCAAGAGCTATACACATAATATATTCAATAATGTGTTTTATATAAGTAGGTAAATATATTTTAAGTTTTATAGACCTTCAAAATGAAAGTGAAACATTTTAAGCTTACAGAGTTCCATATTTTCCAAAGTTTTATTCTGATAGTCAGGTGTTATTGCCACCAGATAACTGAGTTGATTTACCGCTGAAAACATATAAACATTATTTAAAAAACACGATCTTTAATTTTGAAATTAAAATTCACTTTTTCTAAACTTTTTATGTTTTTTGTGGAACAAAATATATTTTAATTACCTACTCTATATCTTCTAAATAATATCTCAAAGTATACAATGTATAGACTATAATTATCGCAAAGTATTATAATTTTATCTTAAAATGTACATTGATATACTGCTTTATTGCTAAAACAGTTATACATACTTGCTTTATACATACAATGTTATAGCTTATAACAAGTTATCCTGGCAATTTGTTCAATAATTTTAATTTTATCTTCATAAATTCACTTTTTTTTTAATATCGTAAATATCGTAAATATCATAAATTCATAATATAAACAACGACATTTATTAAAAAATGATCCAAATCCTGATACAAAAAAAAATTATTGAAGTGTAGTGATCTATAGATTTGTAACATGCGTAATGTTTTGACTATTTCCCAATTTAAAAGCTGCTTGTTAGACTTAAATCGTATTATATATTAAACAGTTATTGATACTAAATATTTAAATAAATTTTGATTATTGCTAAAAAAATGTCGAACTGTTATTTAATCATAAAAATACGATATATAAATATAAATAATAAAATATAATATAAAAGCTAAACATTTGCCAATACTAATTACATGCTAAATGTAATATTAAAGCTAATTTATCTTATATTTTAGTGCTATACAGTTTTGCATTGATTATATAAAAGCATTGAGATACTTCTTTAAGTCTAATTAATAAATATAATTATTATATTTAACAATATGTATTAAAACTAATCTTATTCTTGTCCGAAATGTTTCTTCCTATTAACAAAAATATAACAAAAATAACGCTACCGTTAAATAGTTTTATAAAGTAACAACTAAAAAATATTAGAAGTATATATATAAATGTTTCATTAATGCGTTTCATACACTATTTTGAAAAAATAGCTTTTCAAGAGTTTCCTCTATGCTACAATATGTAAGCTAATAATTTTGTTTTAATAAGACATTGGACGCCAAAAACAGCGATAGTTCAACTACACAAAGTTATAAATTAAACAGTTTGCTCTGTAATACTAATATAGACAATACTGTATGGTAAGGTATAACTTTTTCTTTTTTTTAATTACCTTCTGACAATATTGTTCCGCTCAATTGTGCAGACTGAACAATACAGGGGTAACAGGTCTTTTTAAGCCTACAATTAGTTAGGCGGTCACTAATGGTTCCCCCAGATTGAATAGTCTGGCTTTGAGATTTGTCGTTATTCGGTATTGCACCCGAACTGAATACTACTGGCGGCTTATTACTGGTATTCCAATCGATGTTATTAGTTGGCGGCACAGTCTCACGAGGATTAGCGAACAATTTAAGTCTCTCTTCGTTTGTATAACCGCTTCTATTTGTATTTATAAGTGAAATACTCTCCTTTTCCTGGTAGGGATTCGGAAGAATTTCCATAGACATGAATTCTGCCTTTTTTGACAAACACTTAGTCCTGGTGTTTGAAATACCTTGATTGAAGGCTGTTTCGTAATTAACGAAATTCCTCTTTACATCCCTTTTAGATTTGGATAAACTTTTAGATCGAGATTTTATCAAGGGAACTTCCAAAATACCATTGCGCGACGGCCCGGTAATCCATGCGTCCTTCGAAATATTTCTCACGGATGAACTTCCAGGCAGATATGTCTCTGAAAAACTCAAATTTTTCTTTAAAAATCCTTCCAAATAATCTTCTCCAGGGGACACATTATTGACATTGTTAACGCTACCTCCAGCACAGCCTCTTAATCTAATAGCACTTGTGAGAATTTCCTTTTTGGAAATAGGTAAATTGAATCGTTTGTAGGTTTCTTTAGAAATTCTACGTGAACCGTTATATTCAAGAAACGGAGATAAATCTTTCTTAGAAATATATTCCATTTCAATACATTAGAACAGCTGATGGAAAATTAACATGATTCGTATTTTGCGTATATGTTCTATATTGTATTTCACAGAAGATTTATTGAAAAGTTGTGGAATTTTTAAATATCTGTTTAATTGATAAATCCTTAAATCGATAAGTTATTGTCTTGATCGATAAACTTCCAACATAGGCATAAAGATCTAAACATAGATATTTGTTTTACAGATTGATCAAAACAAAATCGACAGCGTCGCAAAAGTTAATTTCATGCATACAACGTAAAATACAGGTTTTTATTTAAAAACTGAAATAGGGCAAAAATTTGCATTTTTCATCGTCAATGTGATTAATTTCCAAAGAATTATTTTTTTCAAATATTGCAATTAATAGGCAATTTTGTAGTTTTAGTTTAAATGCATAATACCGAAATTTAATTTTTTTATCAAAATAAAAACATAATAATATACATAAAATTTGTCCGCTTTACTTGGAAATGGTTACATTTTGGTTAAATATCATATTATGAATAGTTTTATGTTCACTTTAAATCTGCGCTATTTATAGTTACACATTTTTAGGTAAGACTGTTGTACTGCTTTAAATGATAAAAGTAATCAGCAATTATTATAAAAAGATCAATTTTACGCAGAAAATGTATTTTCCGATAAAACGTCAATATCAATCAATAAAGCTGACCAAAAATATTATTATTATAATTAGACGATGTTACAGCATTATTAAGCTATAACTTTAACCCTATCTTTTATCCTGAGCATAAAAAAAAGACGACGCCCCTAGCCACCACCGTATTGCCCAATCCTGCGAACATTCCTCAGTTAATAGGAACAATACCCAGATCACGAACAGAAAACCTGGATGCATCCTGACTCAGATCCGCTCGGGACACTCTCCTCTTCATAGAATATAGGAGCCTTTGAGCCTTTACTACCCCAGCGTCCACACCCACTGCATCCACTGCCTCGACGAAATCCACAATTCAGAACACTGATTTCTCCACTGGTTTCTCCTGTGCCTCAGTTCCAACAAACTCAAGCAGAAAATATTTGGATCAAGCAACCTCCTCCTTTCTGCTATCAGTCTTTTCCAAAACGGAGGCGGTCCAGCTGGGGCGCGAAACTGTATAGTTTACGCTTCGGGATATCATTCCACCTTCAACAACAACGACAACAGCACGAGATACTCAACCTACAGCTTTGCATGGTGTTCTGTGCCATCCGGGAGGGATTTGCACAATCACCCCACGCGGAGCGCGAGATCCCGCCCACCTGCACGGATACGAATGGGTACGACCACAACGAAAGGGCAAAGACAAAACAACAGAAACCCGGAAAAGAGACCTGCTTTTGGGTTTCCAGTGACAGTAGATCAGTGGACTACCTCTGGGGCATCATGATGCGCGCTGGAGATATCGAGAGTAACCCGGGACCAGTAGACAAAAGATGCGTGATGTACAAAAAAGCCATCAATTCGAACCAAACCCTCACCTGCATCAAATACAATAACTACACGCATAAATCATGCAGCTGACTATAGATATAACACCGACAAGAAACTTCCTGGGAATGCAGAGAATACAACCCAACCCCCCGATAACAACACAGTCCAGGTAGCTACTGAACCAACAGATAATGAGAAAACCCCCTATATGATATCTGCAAGAAGTGGATGATCCTCAGACAGGGAATGATACGCAAAACTCGTAAGAAAAAGCGGATATCGTGGTCATTCAGGAGACAAAACTTAGAACCGAAGACAAATGCCCAAACATAGCCGGATACGACACGATAAGAAAAGACCGAAGAAGGAAAAACTTAGCTTGAATGGTAAGAGGACTAGTCACACTCATCAGAAGAAAACATCAACTACCAAATCATCCCGAATGAAGGGTACTTTAACCATGACTACGACAATAAATGTGAAATGCTCATTGCACAAGTTATCGGAAAGAAGGACAACACGATGAACATGTGCAACATATACATACCCCAGCCAACAGTTGTGACAACAACAACATAATTAAACTATCGAGCGGAGATAATTGGTTGATTCTCGGAGATTTAAAATGTCCACCATGACTTGTGGGACATATGTAGACATACACAGAGACAACAGAGGCGAGCAAATCGCGGAACGGATAGAAGACAACGAACTAATGGTCATCAATAAGGACGAACACACCAGAATAGGCAGAGAAACAGGGACCAAGTCCACACCAGACATCATGATATACCACGAAACCTAGGCGAACCAGCTAAAATGGAGAACGGCAAACAAACTAGACTGACCACCTGCAAATCATCATGGAAAAAGATAAACTGAACGAAAAGAAGAAACAAAGATATGTGTGAAATTGGAAGAAAGCAAACTGGGTTTGAGCTGGTAATCATCAAAATGAACAAATAAGACATAGTAGAAGAAAACAACGTCACCAAACTGGAAAAACAAGATTAGGAATGCGATCAAGAAAGCAGCAAACAAACACATCGGATGGAATGACTAAGAACGATGATCATAAGACATCAGAACGGAAATCAAAACCAGAACATGTAACTTGATTATTTGCAATACAAAACTAAACATATCCTACTA
The DNA here is from genome assembly GCA_036023295.1 of Invenusta paracnida. Lineage (NCBI taxonomy): Eukaryota > Metazoa > Platyhelminthes > Proseriata > Coelogynoporidae > Invenusta > Invenusta paracnida. The sequence continues at coordinate 4,422 of JAYRBW010037337.1, read as the reverse complement.
AAAGGTGTTTTTCCTGAGTTGTTTTTATTCTCAAAAGCACCTAAGCTCCAAAGATCTCCTCGAAGGAAATCAAAAGTCCTGGTATATCCCAAATTTGATATTTTTCTATATAGACATCGGATTGGAGTGGTGAGTTGTTTTCTCTATTATTAGGAACTAGGTAGTTGTAACAAAATATAAAGTATGTGTAAAGTTTCAAAGTTAGTCTGTGGTAATTTGCTTTTGATTATATACTTATTCTTATCATTTGGAAATATAGAACTAGTATATCACAACAAGTATTTAGTTATCATTTTTATGAAAATATATATCCGTTGTTATTAATGATTATGCTATTGTAATTGTTATTCATGTGACATTGTGATGCATTTTTATGAAATTATAATGATACAAATTAACTTGTACTATTTAAATAATATAATTATAGGTATAATCAGTTATATTTTTTACCCATAAGGAAATGTAATATTTAATAAATTGTTTAGTGTTTATTAGTACTTTTAGAATTTTTAAAAACAGATACATTTATTTTTTTTCATAGTGCAATAAAAAAAATAACACTTAAATATTAAATAATATTTAAATTTTCAACTTTAAATAAAAAAAGTGTATTTTAGAATATTGTCTGTAATCATTTTTTGATACAACATAAATATATTAAAAAATTAATGGAACGAATGAAACAGTTTTATTTTTTATATCTTATTTAAAGGAAATAATAATTACATTTGTTTCTCACGTGATATTTGTACAGACAAGTTCACTAATAGTACTATTTTATTCCACTATAAAAGTACCAAAGGTACATCTTTTAGTCCTATATACGATCTATAGAAGTATATATTTCCTGACTAGCAACCTAATTTTTTATTTAAAAAAACATGAATTAACAAAATAGTTGTTTCTCGCATGTCTTTGTGACGATATCCCTTTGTTAAATGACCATTATATAGTTCAATATCTTTATTATTAATTTATAATTGGAGGACATTTATTTAAATGTCCTTAAAACAAAGATTAGTATAGAATATTTTTAAGTTCCATATATATGTATATATTTAACGTGTTTCTTTTGCATATTTTTTTAATCAGGAACGCAGTTACAGCTCTCTTCCTGTTCAACATATTATGTCTCAAAGTACAACTTACCTCAGGAGTCTTGTTGTGAAAAAGAGCCTACATGTTCAATTACTTCAAGAAAAACTACGTAGATTACACGTGACATTGAAATCCCTCACTGACGATCTTGCTTATAGATACAAGAAGATTGCAGCTACACACAATGTTGAATGCCAAAAATCAAAAGGTAATTGAAGAAGTTTATTATATTAATAGACCCTTCGTTCGTGGAGGAAAGGGGCGTGGGGGTAGGTATATATTTAAATAGCATGTAACCATTTCATATAGTATGTTAGCATAGTCGAAATTCTATCTAATATATTTCTTTGTTAAATTTAAGTGTTTTAGTCACAGAGTAAAGCAATTTAGGGTAATGCAGTTCATCGTTGAACCAAAATCCACTTTTTAATTGTTTTAATTGGGTACACTTTCGTCTCCTTCCACTCCACGGAGGATGAGTTAACTCTGATATTAAAAATATATATATATCGTTTGTAATTTTTCAAGAAACATTCCTAGTATCATATAAGCTTAAGCACAATCATAAGTATCATTTAAGATATTTTAGCTTTAAAAAACAATTGCTGTAGGTCTTGATTTTGTCCCTTTTTATTATTGTATAGTAAATAAATTTATAATTTAATAATATAAATATTATATATTTATTAATGCATTATGTGATGTCAATTATTATATTTCAGGATAGGTTATCAGGAAACTTCTTCCTAAGGTTCAGTGCGCCAACTGTCGATTGGCTTTGATTGCCCGGGGTTCGGAAGAAATGACTCATAGCTGTTATTGCTGCGCCTGCGTGACAATGGCGGTTTGGTCTATCCTTCCCGGGGTGTTAGACGTGTAGTCAAGCTGGCCGAGGCAGTTATTCGGGAGACATCGATTCGGGAATGCAAAGGGACGACGTTTCAATGCTCGGTTTTTGTGTGACCTAGGAACCGATGTCAGCTCACTATTTAATGATGATCACTTTAGCTTAAGTGACGAGCAAAGTCAATTTCTCTAAATGCATGTCGCTCACATATTAGACATGTCCTCACAAAACAGATTTTATTTCAAAATCAATAGCTCTGCCTATACATTTGAACTTCGCTATAAAGATATTTTTTGTGTTATTTTAGTGTGTTTGGAAATTTCTAGATATTTTGTCTTTGGTTTTATAGTGTAATATTATCGTTATATTTTATTATTAATAAAATGAATTATTATTTGCATATTTTTTAAATTATTGGTTTACTGGTTATCATGTGTAGTGCGTTTGCATTCACTCATTATACTACAAAGCAATGTTTGTTCCAATGTTATGATTTTGTAATGAAAAAAACTGTTATATTAGTATATTACATGATAAATATGAGTTTCCTCAAAAACGTTTGCTATATAAAAAAGTTTGCCTATATCTATTTTTTCTAACCCTTTAGACTCCGATATTGTGGACTTCTACTGTACTACAATTCTCATGTTTTTCCTTTATTACATACTTACTAATTCATGTAAATTATGGTAGAATATATATACTACTTATTTCTACTACTATTAACGATTTATTTAAAATATTTTCTCTATCTTTATACCTGTCTTATGGTATATTTTTACTAATTAAACTATATTTCTTCACATTTTGTTGTATTTTTGTCTATTTTAGTAATTTGTTATTCAATTTAAAATATATATATATTGTAATTATGCAAATGTTTTTGGATGATTAATTTTTTTAATATATTCCTTTAATTTATTAGCCAATCAAAAACATTGAAATTGCCATACACGCGTCGTTTCACAGTTTAGTATAGGAATATTTTAGATTGACAATCTAGTGTATATTTAAGAACATTCTACACGTCATATGCATGTATATATTTATTAGTTATATTCTGCTTAGTCACCATGGCCGGATAGCTCAGTTGGTCAGAGCTTCGTGGTAATAACTTATCATGAAGCTCTGACAAACGGAGCTACCCATGAATGGTTGATACCATGGCCGATACAATTGCTGGAGTTTTTATCTGCTAAAGTTTTTAAATTCTTTTTTCTAACATCAAGTATTTCTATTTATTAACGAGCAAAAGTAAGAATGATCAAAATTATATTTAAAACCTATTAAAATGTAATCCGCCGTGCCTAAATGTAGAAAAGGCAACGATAGTACAGACAAAGATTGTTTATACGGGGTTTTAGAAAGTTTCGATTACGATGTTATTTCATTAGACTACTTTAAATAAATCAGTTTCTTATATGACGCGAACTTTAATTCATCCATAAACAAAAGAGTATTTTGATTTATACTACTTTTTAAAGTAATAGTAGTAAAACATATAACAACATTTATTTTAAGTTTTAATATGAAAATTAAATATTTTGCAACTGTTATTAATTGAAAATTGAATATAACTAAAGAAAATTCATAACATGATTAAATCGAATGAAATCTAATTATTAATATTAGCTTTTTGCAGTGTTTTACCGGCGTATTATTTTATCGATAATTAGTATAGAGAAAATAGTTTATATCGATATATCTACTAAATAGTTTTAATTTCCATGAGTGTGTGTTTACAGAGTCACATTTCAAGACATTGCTCAAGTATTAACAGAAAAATAAAAATATGTTTTAAACTGAATTAGTCAAAACATTATAAATAATATTTAAAAATTATTCTTATTGCATTTCATAAGTATCTACCTATATATCCTATTTATATACCTTTCAATAATTAATTAATTTGAGTAATTTAATTATTACGATTTATTATTAAATATTATATAAATAAATAAAACCTGAATTAAATTAATTTATACAATACATTAATATCGTTTATAAAACAAATTAACTTAGTATAGTAAAAATATTTTACTATTTACCCGCGAAAAATTAGGCGTTCAAAAGTATAGTCCGATTTTCCTTTGCATTAATGACGAGATAGTAGCATCTCTAGAAGCTAATTGTATAAGTCGTTCTTGCTGATGGATTGCTCAAATGTGCATTTAATAGTTTGATCTAGGAATCGATATTCCTATGCATTGTAAGTACCTACTACATACATATATGTCCTATTTATTTGAGATAAATGAAAAGTGCATTGCTCGCGCAGGACGTGGAATAAAATTTGTACTATTATTATTTACCTAAAGTATATAGTTTCTGGACTGTGAATTCTTAATCAATTCTACTATCTATATTTATTATAAATATCAGATCATTAAGTAATACATAGGTATTGACTCTTATTGATTTCATATGCATTGCGTTGTAAATCTTCGTCATTATAAAATCGTTTTATTTTAATGAAT
>JAYRBW010037326.1:0-11849 GCA_036023295.1 Invenusta paracnida | reverse complement strand
ATTTGTAGTTTTGTATAGCTTTGTAAAAGCGACATGTTAATGTGTTCTTTGTGTTAATTTACAATTACTGTTTTATTATACTGAAATTCCATTGATCTTTCTGAATAATTTAATTGATTTTTGATTAAATTTCAAGATTATGTTTTAAATTGATGCCTGACTTTTTGAGATTATAAACTATACTAATTAAATACAATGATAATTCTGTATTGTCTAAAATTTAAGTCACATTTTATTTATTTCTGATGATCTAATATTGACACGTTGCTCTATGATAGTGTTGATTCTTTTAATCTGCTTGCCTATAACAGTGTATTATGTTGTATAGTATGCTTTCATGTATGAATGTACCAATTCATTTGGATGTAACCTTGAAAATATGCCCACTATATTATCGTCCTTATTAATTATATGCCAAATTATATGAAAGGTTAGCTAAGCTGGCAATACTTCTAATTGCTAATTTGAATGTCATTATACGCCAATTATAAGTGTAAACATTGCGATTAGTCGAGCTGTTCTGTTATGAGGGCGTTATAAGACTCCGCTAATTTCATTCGTATATATATATTAATATCAAGTGTATGAGGTTTAATTATATTTGTACCGCTGCACCATCTTTTTACACCTGCATTCGGCTATTATAGAGCCACCCTTTTAAGTGTACTTAACAAACTATTATTAATATTATCGGCTATTACTGCATTACTGAAGCATAACTACTCCATTGAGAGCCTTTGAGCGATTGTTGATATAGTTTGCATTAATTGTAGATCTCTTTGGTTTGCAACCTTATTTCATCTGTTCTATATTGAGATTCTTTAATCAACCTCATCTGGCATTTCTGTAATTTGTCATGCTTTGTCAAAATTGAGACAGTTATGTTAATTTATTGATTTTATTTTCTGATTATATATAATATATGTATGTTTAAAAGTGAATATAATAAAGAAATCGTTTGGTTTTATGTATTTATTAGATGAAAGTAATAAAGTAAACATAATAAGCTTATGGTGGGAATTTTATGTAGCTAGTTAGGCAAGTTGAATGCATTTTTTGAAGATTTTGGATTAATAGGTATACGAGTCGAAAGCCTTGATTCGAGTTTGAAATCTGACTATTTTGCATCTAAGATTGATGAAATTTGACATATGATATGTTTTGGATATTGGAACTGGGTTATTAGATCATCATTGAAATTGCCAAATGCAGATATTCAAGTGATCGATAGAGTACAACTGATGGTATTCTTGATAAATATATACATATCTGACTTTGATATCGTAAATCTATTACAAATCGAAACAGCAATTATAGAAGAAGTTCGAACTATAAAATAATGAAATACTAGTGACATATAATTTATATACATTACAAGATACGAAAATGTAATCGTATGTTCATTTGAATCATACCATATCATTTTTATCTCATTAAAATAATTAGAAATTTGCCCAAGTCACTGGAAAATAATTTCAATGTCTTAATAATGTCTATTTAAGAGTCGATGGGAATGAAAGCAAGATTTACACCATTGATGACTTTTCGTAATTAATTATTTACAAACTTGAAACTATATTAAATGCATTAATTAATCTAATTCCGCCATCTTGGATTTCGCCAGTTTCTGTAATAGAGCGTCAGTTTACATGTAATAAGCTGGAGAAAATATTTAAAACATATAGCTATAATGTCTGACTTTACTATTGTTATGATTTTGTTTCTACGTTTCCCAATCAGAACATGGAGTGGCTTTTTGTTGGGGTTACGGTCTCGCCTGTGGACTCAAGGAAGGTCACATGACGTTCCCAGCGCGGCTAGCTGTTCGTTTACCACAAGACTGGACAGATGGGGAGAGAGGAGAGGAGGAATATCTGAGAGTGTTGGCAATCGATGGTGGAGTGTCACATACGCTACTTCTTTCTGGTGAGTCGAGTAACACCGCGTTCAAGCCGGCTCGTCGAGCCACAATGCCCCGTCCACACGTTCAAGCCGGCTCGTCGAGCCACAATGCCCCGTACACAGTGGGGCATTGTAGTTGGACTCATAGCCTTTATGCATCATGTTATTTAAGCATATATCTGTGATTATTTTCTGCAGAAACTTTAGTATTTTGATAAGTAAACCTGTTTTTAGAAATATGGTATTTATTTTTACAATTAATTGTAGTAATTTATATAAATGAAGTGTAATAATGTGCACGTATTATTTATGCAATACTTTGAAATCGTAGTCTTACTTCTGAACGGATGGTCTGATTTAGCTTTATTTGACTCGTTTTATTCAACGCCTTATTAAACATATATCTAACAATTGTTAACTTTTGCTTTCTATCTTTGTATGCTTGCAGAAAGTGGCGTAGTCTTTGGCCTGGGCAGTAACCACGACGATCAACTTGGTCTTGGACCAGACCGGCCTTCGTTCGTCACCTCACCGATTCCCATCTCTCCCACTAAGTTCGGAGGGGAGAGAGTTGAGAGGTTGTCGTCTGGGGAAAAATATGGAGCTGCTGTCACTGGTGAGAGCCTTAACTTCACAAAGATATAATAAGTAGAATGGATTTATTTATGGCAACCTTGACCAGTTGAGAGAAATCCTTAATACGGGTACAATATGTTTTGTAAAGAAGAGCGGTAAATTGAGTTTTAAATTTAGATCCACATGCTTCTTTATTTCTGTAATTGCTGGTTAACAATAGGACATCTAACTAACAACGCTTCTCGTGAGCTGTTAGGTATAACTAAAGGGCAGGTACACTGAGAGAAATAAGTGTGTCAAATGACACAAAAAAAGTGTCCCCCGGCTGTATGGCAGGGGACACATCAATGTGTCATGAGGAAAAATCTATGTCTAGTGACACATTAAGATGTGTCTAGTGACACATCTAAATGTGTCAGATTTTCCTCGTGACACATTGATGTGTCCCCTGCCATACAGCCTGGGGACACATTAAGATGTGTCCACAGGAATTTTTATTTTCCTGATGACACATTAAGATGTGTCCACAGGAATTTTTATTTCCCTTCGTGACACATTAAAAGTATTTACATAATTAAATAATTCTATTAATCCCTTTCATACTTAATATAAAAAATATTGAATATGATAAATATACATATGTATTAACATAATATAGGTACAGATAATCAACATGTAGAGGTTTTGTATCAATACAAATATACTTTAAATATATAAAAGTTGGACCCTGTTACCAGTACGCTGTATGCACTATTGGTGTTTGCTATAGGGATTTTATTTTATATATAGTTAATGCGATTAAAAAAAGACTTCTATATAAGTACGCAATAATGGTTAGTACGCAGTTAACCATTACACTCTAACGTTGTTTGACTGTATATGTAATTGAAAAGCATAAAACTATCTGTTTAATAGTTCAAATACTTAAATCACGATCTTCAATTCGATGCCATAAAGAAACCTTACGATTTAGTGATACAGTATAGTCCGCTTAGTTAATACGGGAACTTCATTTAAAACGAGCAAAACTGTCAATACCAGGTAATTTTTTATCTAATTATAACCTCGTTTAATACGAGCAAATTTATTTATCAGTCTCGTACTAAGCGGACTATATCATATATGTTAATGATACTGATGAATAAGTCTGATCGAGAATGCATGATTAGTATGGTTACGTAATACATATAATAAAAAATGACAATAAGAAGACTGCAATATGACTAAGTAAAAAGCACAGACATTCCTAATCAAACCAAATATAAACACAAATGATCAACAAAGAATATATGTTGTAGATCAATTCAAAATATATGTTATTCAATCTTAAATTTGAAACTATATTGCGACTTAAAACATAAAATGGGTATGCTTATTAAAATAGATAATTGTGTGCATATTCTTTGTCGTCTCTTAATATAAAGTATTATGGAAAATTAAACATATCAAATGGAATGAAAAATTGTTATATATAATAAGAGTTTATAACTTGCTAATAACTTTGTTAATAAGTACAGCGGATGGCTCAATGTTGAGTTCCAGCACAACTCGGTGGAAAGCTTTGTATGTATTTAAAATACGTCTTTGCACTTCCAAGTTGAAGACCCAAAACGAGCCAAAAATAATCAGAACACCCCTTAAAAGGTCACATTCACAAAAATATGTGTTGTCAATGTAAACATTGACGATGTGGATTGAATCCAGGGAGTCACCATTGCGTAGTTGAAGATGAGGATCAACTCGATTATCATGCAGGAAGAAAAATATACATATATTATAAATAATTAAAATATACAGGATTCAAGTGGCAATTATTCAAATGGTGTATATACGAAGTTTAAACAAGTATGCATATATATAAGGGTTCGCAAGTAACCTATACATATTGATTCAATGTAAAGCATTGTAATAACAATTAACATTATATAAATAGATGCACAGGTTACAAACAGCAACCGCAAAATTTCAAAATGCTGTCCATTGATTGTGTATCACAAAAAATATAAAAAAAGGTACATAAAGGTTTAAACTATGTACTGCTAGTGACTACAATTATGTAAAAAGTGTATATAAATATTACAGTTCACATCTTCAACTTTTCGAGAGAGAAATTATGAATATTTCCCATTACAGTAAAACAAGTTGTTAATGTTATACTGATAGGGTAAGACAACAAATAATAATCTGGAACTCAATTTTGTTTGTAGATACATTTTATAAAAATAACGTCACATAATATTGACGACAGGAGATAATATAGACAGTCCTTAAACCTTAGTCAATTTTTGGCTAGATGCATTCAAAGGGAATTTTAATGATATATTATTTTAAAAAATCATAAAAATCATGTAATAGTTAAACAATAATTTTCATAATTTCTGAAATATCAACACACCTTCTGTTTTAAAAAGTATTTTTAGTTTAATTACAATAATATGATACGATCTAGAAATTGGGAAAGTTAGATCAAAAGAGTTAAAGGCATTTCCTGCCACGTGTACCTTTTGTCCGAATATTGCGTGAAAACTTCCTTTCTGCGAAGAAAAGAGTGCATTGATCGCAGCAAGACAAAATAATGCAAAAAATATAGATTTATATTTAACAAGTAAATTATTATTAATAAATACAGATGAATTGGATGTCTGATTTAGATAAAATAATAACAAAATATTTGTTTGATTGGTAATTATTATTTACTAAGGCTGATGCACCAACTATTGAAGTAAATTATTGGCTGCACAAAAAAGTCAACAAAGAAATAACTGTTTAGATTGGACATGTCTCGTTTAGATAGTTAAAACAGCAAATTGGTCGCATTGACGGTAAAGCACAGTAACTTGATTTTTTGAAAACAGGATATTCGTACATATGAGTTATGTAATAAATAAATCTTATATCTAAATGCATGAACACATTATTACATATACATGTATTATTAATAAAATCAATATTCACAGCTTTAATTATAGAGTAGTTATATTCTACTGGCTTGAACTTCAAAATTTAATAAATAATTAGGGCACTTGTACCATCATTATGTTAAAATAGCCAGAAAATAAATAATATTATTATATAGTATTACATATTTGTTAAAAATGGAACCTAATGAAATACCTACATATTTACCGCAACTATTAAATAGTTATAGTTATCTAAATACCACAAGAAAAACTTCCTTTATAAACACTTAGTCAGTACGCTTCAACATTGTGTGGGATATATAGATTACATTAGATGACATAAAATAGGATTGAGATAAACATACCAGAAGTTTGCATGTCGGTTTTATATTTTGCAAAATATTTTTTTGGCAAGTAGTTGAGAATAAGTTTTTCTCCGATCAACTCAATTCTGCTGTGGACTGTCTCTTCTACGTCAATTCCAACTTTTCGGCTGTACTCTGCAAGCATCTATAAAATAATATATAAATTAAAAATACATATAATCGTTTGAAAAAAAGTTTTTAATCATATGGCCTAAATAACGAAGAAATGTATAATGATATTTTCAAGACTGAGTCGAATATATAACACAAATAATAAATCAAATATCATATGAAAAAAGGAACATCCAAACTTAAAACTAGCATATGAATAAAATGGCACTTCTGGTATAGTGCCTAAATAATATATTGAAATTTGCCAAATTGATAATTCTGATTTGCATGGGATGATACAACAAAATTGCAATTCTCGTCATAATTCCAAGAATTATATTTAAATGATCTGCCAAATGAATATTTTTCTTTGATGCCAATAAGGTTTAGCTGTGAAATCAATGTTGGGAATCTATTGATCTGAAAAATCTCAATTTTCTTTATTTCTGATGTTTGGGAAATCGATGAGCTTGTTTCCAATAAGTATGATTGTAGATACTGGTGTCGAAGTGCAGCTGAGCGGCAAACATTCTTTCTGTTTTTGTTTCGTTGGAAAGTTTCCTTGAAATAAGCATGTTTCGCTTCATATTGGCAGTCCAAATGCCAGTTAGGGGGCCAAACATGGAAATCAGCTTGGAGTAATGAAGAATGAAATGAGCTTTTGGTCTAATTCTGTTGTTTGGGAAAAGGGTGATGTATTGATGCACCAATCTGTTTAGTTCAACATCCAGAAATTGAATACTTTCTGTGAACACCGGCATAAACAATAATTGCAGAACAAGAATGAGATCGATGAGGAGTTGCCAATATATGTCATTTTCAGGTATCTTCTGGCCTATCATCAACGGTAACATACGAATGTAGCACCAATGCTGTATTGCTGTGAAGTGCATTGCATCAGGGGGCAAGTCAGTAACAACGTGAAAATATTTCAATTGGTTGAGGCAACTATTTCTTTTAATACCATAAACTGATTTGAGATCTGGATTTCTTTCAACCAATTTGGTTTGCTCTTCATATTGCTCAATTGTTCGCTCTGTGTAAAGATGTGAAGAAGGATTTATTCTGATATCCTGCAGCAAGGCATTGCAAAATCGACACGGTTTGTTGGCTATAAATCCACCCACACTGTGAGCTGATAGGTTGTCTGCAACAACATCTGGGAGACAAACTCTACATCTGAGTCCAGATTTCGTCAAAATACCCTCTGTTTCAAAACATTGCAATTCGTTTACAAGTGGCTGAAAAATTTGGTCAATGCCTACCTTCTTGACATCTGAAGATAATGCGATAATCAATGGGTGAATGAAATTCAACCTGCTTTTGAGAGATCCCAAGTTGTGCAAAGAAAAATAAACTACTAAAACAATGCAGTTGACACAGCATGCACGCAAAACATTAGAAAAGGTTACATCATCCAGATATAGTTGAAGGGCCAGTTTTATACTATTGTCTTCTTCTGAGAAAAATGGATTGTTGGCATAAGATGATCCATCTAAAAAAGTCCCAATTTTGATGTTATTAGAGGGCTGAGCAGATGATAATATAGCAAAAAGGTCTATTCTCAAGAATGTTTTTCATGAGAGAAATCAATGAAATATATTGTACTTTGGCATTATCTATAATCTTTTCTACTGGTGCAATGAATGGCAAAAAGTTGTGAGCAAATGTATTTATTTGAGTATTCGTTGACATTTGTTCCAATGCAGATTTGTTCCAATGCAGACATTTGTTCCAAAGGCATTCTCAGGTAGAGGTTGATTGGCAAATTCGACTTCATTTGATTTTAGATCTACAATAAAAGTTTTGTGTGCAGCAGTTGTTTGTGTTTTGACATGTTGAATGAGGTGTTCAATTGATTTAGCTGGAGTCTTCAAAACCTCACGCACAAACAACATTTCTAAAGCAAGATTTTTTACATGATCGTCATCTACTGTTTCATTTTCTATTGGAAGTGAATCCTCATTGATAGCAGCTACAACTTCAGGTTCATTCAAAGAATGCAATGGGGTATCATCTGTAGTACTTTTAATTTCAGCTTTTCTTTCTCATGTGTGTATTGTAAAACTCCACATGTTTTCTCAAAATATGCTGCCTCAAACAACTAGTCAAAAAATAATGTTTGGGACATCCATCTATGTTGCATTTCAATTTAAATTGGGGAGCGGACTGATGAGTGAATTCAATATGAGTGAGCAATTGATTATAAGAAGGCATTGGCATTGAACAAAATTGACATTCATGCTGGAATAAATATATAAGTAAACAAAGTGTTACAAATTATTGAAAATTAAAGTCCACCCAGCATTTTTAGAGAAAAATATAACCAGTTGTATGACTATCAAAAATTAATATAAACTTAATCCCCCTGTTTTATGTAAGCCTTGAATCTAGTGAAAAGTGCCAGTTAATCGGGTTGACAGATAATCTGGGTACAATTTTAAGTGTTTGAAATTTATGTATGTATGTATACTATTTATGAAATGATTCATTTGTATATTATGCAAATATTAGAAATGAGCCAATCAAGAAAATTGTTTTTAAAATGTCTTTGGTTATATTGTATTATACCAAATATTGCACTGTAAACTCATAAAGATATCTATGGTTATTCAGTCATAAATCATAATTCAAATAAAGTTTATAATACATTTCTAATAATGCATGGATATTTAGACCCATAAAGCATAATCCTAATCATAAAGCATAACTTGTATAGTAAAGATTCCTGTCATAATTCGTAGAGAATAATCATTAAGAATATTTTTATGTAGTCAGATGAATCTCTGTTGCATGAATTTCATAGAATGGTATGCAATGAATTATGTAACATTGTGATCAGCATAAAATTCTGTATTAGAATCTAAGCGCATGGTATGTAAGTCCCAATAAAAAAGTTATGACATGGTAAACATAGAAAAAGTTCAATGATTTAGTTCTTGTTGTGCAAAGTTTTGGTATATATATCTTTGTGGCATTCATATATATTTTTGTGTCCAATTTTATCACAAAGGTAATATTTTCCTTTGGTATAACATTTTTACATGGGTCGTGCACCCCAATGGTAAAAAAGTATGAAAAAAAGCTAAAAATGTTTGATTTTTTGATACTAAAATAAAATTATATTTAGACCTATTAAGGCCTATCCACACTAAAAGCGAAGCAGTCCGGGGACTTTGCTTTTGGTGTGGATTGAACAAAGCGAAGCAAATGAATTTGCACCGCTTCGCTTTTGGTGTAGATAGACAAAGTGAAGCAAATAAGCCACTTCCCTTTTGGTGCCTTTACACTACAAAATAAGTATACATGTACATAGTTAGTACATAATGGTAGAAGTGGTAGTAGTCATGATTGTTTGAGTTTTTCACAGTTTTTTTAATTAGAATGTCAATTATTTTCTGAACTGCTTTATCCCCTGTCAGATCTGAATGTCATGCCTGAATGTAAGTAAATATTAGGAATTTTAAAAAGTAAATATTTCAAAATGTATTATAAAAAGTTGAAAATGCTGTAAAAGTATGATCAAATAGAAATATGCTGAAAAAGTATGATAAAAGTATGAATATTTGTGAAAAAGTATGAAAGGAATGACCCGCATGACCCCTGCTTTTACCTTATATGGTTGGCAAACGGTATACAACATGTATAACAACAAAGTCTAGTCTAGTTAGCCAAATAAATAGAACGTTTATAATAACTGGTTTTCTTGTTTCTATAGAAATTCCCCTCCTTTTTTGCCTGTTTTTAGTCAGTCTTGTATTATTTTAAAATGTTGACTATGTAGAATTTTCATAAAAGGGAAGTACAATATTCTAAACTCGTACGTACATTCAATGTTAAACACTCCCTCCTTCCCAGTACGTCCATGTACGCTTTCAGCTAGACCCTCCCTCCCTCCCCGAAGCGTACGTACTTTATGGATGGCCCCTTATTCTAATATTCATTAATATTATAGGACAATATATTTATAATTTATAAAGGACAAATTTTCAAAAAAAATAAAAAAAATTGTTTTTTAAATTATTTTTGATATTTACGTGATATCAAAATCGGCAAAAAAATTGGCTTCGACACTCAAGAAGAAAAAATCCTACGCTAAACTAGGACATTACCTTATTTTGTACGCTGTGCCTAGCCACACGGCGAATATTATTAAACAGCGCTGAAGTGTAATACAAAGTCGAATTATTAAATAAATATTATATACACTTATAAAAAAACAGAAATAAATATAAATAAATATAACGTTGTCTATCTACTATGTAGGCATACCGTTAGGTTTATTATAACGTAATGTTCGGTCGCCCTCTGTTTTATATCTCCCTTTTTAAGTCTGCTTAATACTTTACATTTGAACTCTAACCTTTGTATACATATATTTTACCTTATGATCGCAATACTTAAGATTTTATTATCATTTATAACACATTAGCGCTGTTTAATAATATTCGCCGTGTGACGAATGTCAGACTTTGAACACACGGCCACCGTGTGGCTAGGCACAGCCTATTTTTTATGCTAAAATAAGTGTATTCTAGATACTACAAGCAAAAAATCATTCCATTTATGTACACACTAGTAGTATGGATGTATTTCATGTAGAATGTACGCCGGAGGTTTGATAGTTTTTCTATTAATTTATACATAAATTCTCTGTCCGTACGCCGGAGATATTCCTGTTGGGCTACATGAAATGCACCCTCTGCCGCCTATCTGCGATCTTGGGCAGCTGTGCGGAGAAGATTTTAAGCTGATTTTCAACACTCTGTTTGAAAACATATGTACATGGTTCCTACACAATTTTCCCCCAAAAAATCCCTGACTTTTCCAGATTTTCCAGACATTTTCAAAAAAATTCCAGACCTTAAATATGACAATTTCAATAATTTTAATTTTCAATTTAATATTTTTTAAATGTTAAAATTTTACCAATTTGTTAAAAACAGTTATTTTTACAAAATTCCCTGACTTTCTTTACAAAAATCCTCAAAATTATCAATTTCCCTGACTTTTCCTCACCAATATATTTTTTCCATCACTTTTACAGGATTTCCAGGTTTTCCAGAAGCGTAGGAACCATGTATGTAAAAAAATCCAGACACACTGCTCTGCGGGGAAGTTATTCCCCAAATCTGCCCATGATCGCAGAAAGACCCTCTGGCATACTAGCAACATATGAATATGTTCAAATTTTTTTCCCTGTAGGATTCAAATTCAAACTGATTGTTTTGAAATTTGCACATTATATGTAAATTAATATTCTAAAAACTATTATAAAATGATATTGTAATAGAAAATATATTTCATTTTTGAGATATTTGCAAAAAATAAACATTGATTGATTGTGGCAACCATTTTTTTGCCAATATGGCGGCTCCAGGTGTCACCAGTCTTGGTGCACATCAAAAATCTAAATAGTATGGCATGATCAACATATGTGCCAAATGCGATGCTTTTAAAAGAATGTGAATCAAACAGTCCTAAAATAGCCTCGAAAAAATATATCAGATTTACAACCTACGAATTTTTTAATACTTTTGTAGTATAAGGGTCAATAACATAATCGTTTATACAAATACAATTGAGTAAAGTCATTAATTTGTTATGTATATGTAATATATCATTGGTAAACATACTTTCATTTTGACTTCACAGTGATCCATTTTATTAAAAGTTGTATTCAAATTTATATTTATACTATTTAAAACAAAACACAAAAATCATATTGCGAGGATTATTTGTAAGATTGTGGTCAAAATGTTTTAGACAGTAACAGTCAATAGATTTAGTTGTCCGGGAGGTACATATCGTTAATATACTTAGTAGTGGAATAAATACTATACAAAATATAGTCAATAATTTTGATAAGAATATATTATATGGGATTTTATGACGATTAGTATGGAATATATTATTTAATAAAATAAAATAAGGAGTCAGGAGCTCTTGCTGCTATTATTGGTGTTTATTGCGAGCTTTCGGTGTAAAACACCCT
>JAYRBW010037315.1:0-11850 GCA_036023295.1 Invenusta paracnida | reverse complement strand
AATAAAAGCAAGTTTGCATATATCGTATGTTCGTCTATATCGTATATTTTTATGTGGCAAATGAAAATACGATATAGACGAATCCTACTGTAATATGTTCCTTTCATTAATTTGAATATCATAAATTTGCTTCACATTTTTGAAATGATAGATACACCAAACTCAGTAAAAAACAATTAAATGCATACCAATTTAATAAGTTTCTATATGCCTTTTACTGAAAGAAAGCTTAATGAATTTTAACATAATTTGGTTTAATACATTTTTGTTGTAATATTTAGTTGATATATAAAATTAGTTTTTACTTTGTTTAACTTGCACCACTACTAATAGGAATTATTGCCATTAAAATGTTTATTTTTACTCCATTTTAATTACCTAATAATTACACTTATTTTATTTTAATCAGGGCTAGCTCTGACTGCTTTCGCTCTCGGAAATGGTATCCGTCACTGGATGCGCAATGATAAAATTAATCAAAATAGAATGATGCGTCTCCGAGTTGGGGCTCAAGGTTTAACTGTCTGTGCTATTGTTGCTGGAGTTGTGTATTCCACCAAAGAAAATTGATAGTATTGTAGGCTTTTATGTTCACACATGATATTATTTTTACCTCCAAATTGGACAACATTCATTCGTTTTTTGTAGTGATCAAACAATATTTGGAAATTGTATTTTTTGAGTTATTTTAATATTTTTTGAATTGTTAAAATTTACCATTTGAAAACATAGATAGTTATTCTAGAAATATTTTTAAGGCTTACCTATTATAGTTCTAGTATATTAATATTAATATTTATTAAATATTAATGTATAATTGATATTTTACTCACTTGATTGTAACAGATATTATGATAGTTAAAATAAAATAAAGAACATTATTAATTACATATTATTTAATTTGTAAATATTTGACTACATGTAGGCATATACTACGAATTCTTAAAAGTTAGTTGATTTTCACCACGAGTAATATAAACTCAAATAATTTGATTAATCTCAATCTATGTTTGTACCAGATTACTACTTTGTTATTTACATTTACTTGAATATTATACACTCGATCACACCTGTAAATAATATTGCAGATCTTATTATTTTTAGCATTGTAATTCAATAACACAACCTGTACATATTTATTAATACACAAATTATAATTTCTTAATTTTTCTTTTTCTGATGTTTTTATATTTCCCTTTTATGTTTGTTTTGAAGTCGAAATTCATAATTTTTTTCTATACAGTTTAATATGTTATTTTTTCAGTATTTTGACTGTAATGTAGTTTTAATAATTGTTTTAAATTTATGCACTTTTATTTAGCATTCCAATTATTTGTGTGGTTAATTTCAATAACATTTTTTTAAAGGAATTCTCTTAATTGCTGAAACTATACCTACATTATTTTAAATATTTTATTTGGTCATTGTTTTCCAACTACGAAAATGTTGAATATTAAATTGACTAATTGACAAAATATAATCCAAAATTCGTTTATTAACTTAAACATTATTTGTAATTAAAACAGTTTTAAATTATTTTAATCCTAAAAAACGTTATATTAACAAAATCACATTACGTAGTAGTCTTATATCATTATACGGAAAATAATTACATTAAAGTACAGTTAATATTTTGTGTGCTCTGATTATAAATATAGAGAGCTTTTAATTTTTGAGATTTAATTTACTACAGTAATAACATTTGATTAACTTTTAATTCCTTTAAATTTTCATGACTGATATAACTACTTAATTGTACACAAGTATATATACATATTTCAGATTTGGTGCAAGTTTGATTTTTAATAGCGAGCATTATTTATCAATGGAAAATCAAGTTGTTTGTCCTTTACCTCAAAGTAAGTATCTTTCGATTTTTTATCGTTGAATATGAAGGAAATGATAATTTATCTATTTTTAATTAAATTATAAACTATTTTTTTAAACAGAAAATGCTTGACAACTAAAGTAAAACTTTATACGATCCTATCAATGAATATTAGAGTAGTTCATCTAAAAAGTAATTTAAAATACACCTGTTCTTTGGTTGAAATATTTACATAGAATTTGTGTCTCAGTCTTTTCGACTTCATAGTAGTTTAAAAGCATTGAGAGTAATTTCTTCACAATACATTTTATACTAGTATTGCATGTATGTAATAGATTATGAGGCCGTGTCAACTTCTAACGAGACTATTTTGGCTTAAGTAAAGTAACATGCAAATATTGTTTTTCCATGCGACTAAATTTTACTTGAAACGTATATAGTTTTAGTTTTATTGATCATTCAGTTGTTAGTTATTTTAATTGTCTAACAATTTACACTTTAAACAAGTTTATACATATTAATATATTTTAAATAAGCTGGCTTTGTTTCATCATTATAAATTGACTTAATTTTATTATTATTTAGCATGCATAGATATTTTATCGCTTTATTACTTTGGTATAGATAAATTAATTTTGTTATTATATTTTTATTCTGTATAATAATAGGTCAGCCCAGCTCGCCACAATCGCCTAATGGTACAGCTAGGAGAGGTAGAAGAAGATCTTCTTCCATATCAGCACTTTTCGAAGTATGTGTTCTCTATAAAACTACATAAACAAACGTTGCATTTCGGATATCATATTACTATTAGGCCTTTTCATATTTTCGTTTATTCTCGATTGTTTACAATATCAAGTTTTTTTTGCGGTTTATGTTATAATAGCCATAACGAGCAGGGTTGATTGTTTGTAATAAATCTTTAACCGACAACTTTTTTCAGTTGTAATAAAGAATTCATGTAATCATAAATTATTGTTTGAAATAATTATTAATTGATAACCTACAAAGTCACAATTTTGACTACATAAATGATCGAGTAATTATAACGACGGGATTGGTTGTTTTTATCACAAATAGCACCTATCTACATATTAACATTGCAATTTCAAAAAGTCGTCTTTGTAGTACTAATTCGTAAAGTGATTTATTTCACATTTCGGTTTATTTTATTATGAATGCCAACACTATAGTAGCCGCAAGCTCAGAAGAAGGGACTCTTGACAACTATACTTTTAGTCTACTGGGAGAGAGTCGCTCGCCGAAGCTATTCTATGATTTGATTTTTTTTAGTTTATGGGATGACTTCTTTTTATAGCTATATATTTAAATATGGTAAATCTAGTAGATAAACCAGATTAAATTAAGAACGAAGGAAAGCATCTACAATTATATCGACGCATGCGATTACTAATGTTATAATATAATAACATACTTGTTAGATACATTGATCTTACCAGTATAAATAAATATATACATTTTATAATTTAAAATATGTTGCTAATTTATCAATTTTGGCAAGTAATGTATACAACATGACATTATAAGGTGCATAATTGCAATGCATGCGACTCCGTGAATGTAAAAAAAAATCATATAAACTATGTTGTAATTTTTTAATTATATTTATAAGAATTACAAAAATGTATATTTAGTTTATTTTTATGATAGCTAATAAAATTCATAATAAAATAGACACCACGACATCTAATTTTCACCCTTAATTGTATGACTTTATTTAACTAATACGAGTACCTAGTTTATTATCAATATACAATAAACAAATTTAATAGTAATCCATAATTTATAACAAATGATTATAAATATTTTCCACATCAGTAGTATATCAAAACCATTTCCATGTATATCTCTCTCCATAACTATAGAAACATATAAGTATATTTGAAAGTACAACTATTTTCAACTATTTTTCATGTTTATTATTATACTGGGTATTCGCCTTATACGCACCTATATACATTTAAAAAAAAGTTAGCAATCATGCCGATTAGATTTCATATTTTCGGTTTTAGTATGTCTGTGGATTACGTCATCTAACAATTTTCAGAAATAGGCATTTTAATTCATGTTTTCGGTTATCATATTGTCATGGGGTTATTTAAACCGACAACAAACATAGTCGGTTGGATTTCATGTTTTCCGATATGACAATCAGTTCTGATTATTTAAATCGACATGAACAAACAAGGATAATCTGAAACATGGAAAGGCCTAATGTTGGTGTAAATAATGTATTCTTAATAACTGAAATTTCTATGCTTTATTGATCTGTTTTCTAAGACGTAACTTATCGTATAATGAAATTATTTTATTTCTGAGATAATTGTCAACATATGTTATGTATTATATTGTTAAAATTTTGAATATTTATAATACACGAATGCATATTTAGCCACACATCACATATTTATTTAAATGTGATATTTAATTAAATGTAGAAAGTATGTTTTGATACAATTTTGTTAATAATTTATATCGTGTAGGTATACAGATTTAAAATATCAAAGTGTGTGTTTGTGTTGCAGTTGAGTGTTTTGAGATATTTTTTGACATCTTGATTATTCATCTAAATCTATTTTAGGTTAACATATTTACAACAAGTCTATTTAAAATTATTTAATCTACATTGTAGTTCTATTGACATTAACATTTTAATCAAATTTAAGACTTTGTTTACCGATGTCAAACTTGCAAAAATCTAAATATTATGTGCTTTTCGGTAGTAAGGCTTTGTTTGAGCTTTATAATTGTTCATTAAATGAGATCATTTTACTCTGATAGCACATTTAGAGTTTAAAGTTACATGATTTTTGTAACAGAACCTGTGTATGAAGTTCTATGATAAATTGCATATAGTATACAAACGTAAAGGCGACATCTGATGAGAGCCTATTTCATTTTAATACACCATTTAAGGACACAATAAGGATAAATAGTTGCATCATATTTTCACTTTACACTTTTTTATTAGAATAGTCATGATCATGATTTATATTTTATAATAAGTACACTATTACTATTGCTTTTACTTGTACGATACATAGTATGCATTTCGTGATTGTTATGAGTATGCTCTTTAGATAGTATAGCTTAAATAGTATTACGGAAGCAGTTACCTTTAAAAATGTTACATCGGTGTCTAGATTATATTGTTTAATTTGAGGACTAACATTGAGTAGAGACTTATAAGTATAAGACATTACCGTTTTAGGATAAGATTTAAGTATATTTGCGGAGTGTAAAAAACTTATGACATTTATTACTCTTCAAATATTTTTTTAATTTTTGTCTGATATTTGACATGTAAGTAAGCTATAATTCAAGGGGTAACTTAGAATGATACAGTCAAATACAAAATAAATCCACTCCTCAGGACAATGTGAAGATGGACCTACCTGCCTGTCTCCAACATCAACAGTCCACCGGCCGCTTAGTGCTCCCTGACGCTCTACGCTCCCCCATCACTTCACCCCCCTGTGGTCGTGTGGATGCTGGTGCCGACCCAACCACCGGCGCAACACTAGTGCCAGCCAACCATCAACACCATGTCAGTAGCCTCCTACACTCACACATCCTTCACATGTACCTGGCGAATATCGCCCTCCGCCAGGCAACACCACCGGACGCTCCCACCTCTACTCCTGCAGTTACTTGTACCGGTGGTGACAGGGATAGTCGAACTACCCGAGAACTGCTCGAAGCGGCCCGACGTCTGGAGACAGAGGGGTACAAGCGTCGGAATGGTAGCGGTCTGAGTTCAACTCCACGTTGTCTCACACCGACCGGCAGGTTCGACCTCGCCCGAGTCTACTCGCAGTCAACAGAGGACAGTCGACACACTACACTGCCCCCCTCCACTGTCACGGGGGAAGATGCCTTCTACTCGCTTCCAGATTGCTCCAAAGAGCGTCGGAGGAAAAATCGAGAAAATAATGTGATGGCTCCGGTCTCTTTCTAATGTATACCCATGTTAGTTGGCCGACTGTAGTGACTATAGTAGTAGTTACTGTGGTATCAGTATCGCATCGTATTAGTAATCATATATTATGTAAGTATGCTCTGATAAATTCATGTTACAATTTTTACATACAATTTAAGAAAAAAACTGATCTTAACAGCATATGAAGTATTATTTTCATCAATTCTCTCACCGATTACAAACATTCTTTATATTATTCAGAAACGAAATCCAAGCCTAACAGGATCTATTTCATTCTATATTAATTGTGAATAAATAAACTAATGAGATTTGTGTGTTTACTTTATCATACGAGTACTTTTAGTGTAAATTTTCATAATAATGGAATTATGAGTCATTTTTTCTGCGTTTAGCTAATTGAATGGAATCTTATTAAATCTTGTCTATTACACGACTATAATTATTATTTTATTTTCAGAAATATTAATTAAAATATTGGATATATTTTTACCAAAATTTATAATGAAAATTCAATAAAAGAATACAGGTTGTTTAAAAGCTTATTTTAATTTGTATTATGTACGCGTTTTCCATATTACGTCATTTTATTTTTTATATAGCTTACTATTTTTTTACTTTTGGCAATAATTAACTTAAGATTATGGTAATGAATGTCTTGTCCATAAAATGCTTGACTTTGATTTAATAGGATTCCATTTTTTATTATCACAATATCTTGTGTTACTTTAATAATTTTGGAGGTGTATCTGCAATACCGAATATTTGTCAAGATTTTTCTTTTAACGATCTGCTAATGTACAGTGAGTCAAATTTTACTTTAAAGTAATTTAATCTGTTGTAGGCAATTGTGCAATTTGTATCTTACTATGATTACTGAAACAACTTTATTTTTATATGAAATTTAATTTGTCGTTCCATCTTTTAAATGAAGAGAATAAATAATACATTGAGAAAATATCCACTTTATTACATATATGTAAATGTGTTGTATTTGTTTTTTGTTTATTAATTTAATTAACTATTCCCGTAACAATCTAGCTACTGTGTTTATTGCCATGATTTAAGACATCAATTCCATTTCAATCATTTTATGCTTTATTTCTGTGATCTGACAATTGTAGAAAACATAGTGTATGTATATTTCTCAACAAGTTCATTTAGTTCATCAAAATTTAATTTATACTATTGTATCATCGCTGTATATCAGTATTGAAAAACATGGCTGCGTAAAATCTCTTGTTTTCTTTTTTATACGCGTATTTGTCTATTTGGACACACTCTTCTGTTGCCATACATACTAAGATCTGCTTATTTTGTTTTGCATCTCTAGTCACCTGTTAAAGATCATGCATCTACCCAATTTTTCTCTTGGATATGTTTCTTGTTGTATTAAATTTTTATCTTCTTTATCTTCAAAATATTACCAATGTAACTGTAATTAATTTTCATCTTGTTTAATAAATTGATACATTTTTGCTACTTAAATAATTCACCGTGTAACACAATGTTTGTCTTTCTAACAAAACTGTTATTTTCTGATTCTTTAGAGTGTAACTAAGTAAGATTGAGGAGTCATTTTGCTTAGACTTAGGTACTGAGATCAAGAAATTTATATATTTGTATATATATATATTAACTTTCACAGTTTTTGCTTATAAATATATAGGTAGGTGTTTCGTAGCATTTACTTTTTATCAAATAAATAAAGTCATCGTGGTGATATATTTATTCTGAATAGCAAGGAGAATGTTTAAAATGAAACTATAAGTATTTAATTATAATATTTGAATGAAAATTCATTAAAACACAGAAGATTAGCTTACAATAAAACTTTTTTTTCTAGATTTCCGATAGTAGTCCAGTTCACTCTCACGCATAAGATTCCCGATGTAGTCTCCCAATATAGACTCGTTGTACTGTCATTTGTAGCGCTCCTTCGAGAAGCAGCTGACATCTTGGTGAAACCTTTTGCCTTGCTCTTCGGAAAAATCGCCCATGTTTTCTTTGAACTGATCTAGGTGGATGCAGTTTGGGTGACATTCGGCAGCCCATCTCTGTAAGTCCCAATCAGTTCCCTATAGTTATCTGCTTTGTTGTTGCCAAGAAAACCTTTTACAACATCAATAAAACTTCTTCGCGCAGCCCGTTCAACCTCAGTTAGCTTTTCTGGAAGATTCGATGAGTTGCTTCACTTGAGGGCCTACAAATACTGCAGCAGTGATAACTTGGGAAACAATTCCTGGATATGCTTGAAGGCTTCGCTCTCTGTATCCAATTTCTTTACAAACTGCTTGCTGAGTCCCAACTTTATATACAGAGGTGGCATCAGTATTTTCCTTGGCTCTACAAAGGACTCTTGCTTTACGTTGTGAGCCCCACTACATACTCCATAAACAAAAAAACACGTCTTAATCTCGTCCTATCAGGTGCCTATTTCAGAAAAATATATAAGATTCCAGTACTAGATTCTTATGTCTAATTTCACACGCCTCATATTCTTATGAAATTATTTTATGATAATTTCTTTTGGCTTATCCTTATAATCTTATATCAAGTTGCAAAATCTAATGATATGATTATAAATAAACAAATTGCAACCTTATCACTATACGAGCGACCTGCATATTATTGTATATATATGTAGGTATAAATAATATGTTGTATAATTCATAATTGTAGAAATATCTAGTTAAAAAAATATTTTAGCGAAAAATGACTGAAACAAAACTGTACATTATTCACATACTAAATATTCATGCACGATACTTACCCTGCAAACATTAATTAACCGCATAGTAAAGTTGAAACACACAATACAAAATAATAAACTGTCATCGTCATCTATAGAATGTCAGATAAATTAAACTTTAGTTTATGTAGTGATCAATATAATTTTGACAAATTACGTTGTTAACAACATCCACGTGAATTTGGAGGTTCTCATCTTAGTTATTATCTGCAGCAATTGCGGGGACTTCGTCGACGGGGAATACTAATTCTAAGATTATTTATAAGAAAACTCTTATCAACTTATGCATATCATTAGATTTTCTTTTATTCTTATCTTTGAATGTGAAATAAGCTACAAGGATAAGAACATAAGATAACATTATAAGGATGAAATTTTTCTTATCATAAGATTTTCAACGTGAAATAGGCTCCTGGACTGCTTTTCAAATATCGGCCCACCATTAAATAACAAAAGCCGTCCTTTTGCTGCAAAACAATTAGATTATGTCGACAAAATATTGACTGGCACAGTTTCACTGCTGTTCGGTAACTCTGAATCAGCTAAATATTTTAGTTTTTTCACATATAGTTTTTCTTGCGAAATTGAGTTCGTATTTTTTCAAGGACATCTCTCAATGTTTCAGTTCCTTTATAACAAATTCATCCAATTCTGGATATAATTAAAATTATATCTAGAAATGTATCAAAAGTATCTTCATAAGTTTTGGATATTATCCATAGAAGCCGCTGACAAAAATATTTGATTTGTGCTCTCACCGCTATATGCACATATGGGTACTTCTCTGAAATCAACCAAGCCTGTATTAATTCTTTCAAAAGACATATCTTCAAATAAAAATACTGATGAAATATGTATATAAATGCGCGAGTATTTTTCAAAAATTGTATTTGATTATTATAGGTTAAGCTTTAGTAATAAAATTCATGATGATATTTTTGCAAGTAGGTATATAAATTAGATTGAATAAATTAGATTATATACATGCGTAAAGTAAAATAAATTTAATAAAACACCCCGATTTTTACTTTACGAGTGGGTTTTTTTCCTTCATTTTCTAAAGTGATCAGCACTTTTTTCCGCATCATACACACCTAAATACCTTGTGTATTTGTCGTACATTGAAATATCATTATACTGAATCTAATATTTTGCTAATAAACATTTTATAATTACATGGTAGTACCAGAGACTAAGAGATAGACATTATTAATTTTGTATTAAAGTGTACAAACTTTATTATAGTGAATTCAGTATAGAGACTTCAGAAGCTTAAAGCATAGAAATTAATATTTATCGTCCAAAACTAACTATAACTACGTTTCAACAGTTAGTAAAAAAAATGTTGTAGTATATAGCTTATAAACAGATATAATTTTTACTAACAAGTGAAATTATTTTTATTATGACTAATTACTATATGAATGATAAATTCTAATTCTGTGCTCTTTAAGTTTCTGCAGTCTTTTTTATTGAATTAGAAACAATGATTATATTTCATAGAATTTAATTAAAAGTAAGCATACAAACAATGCGAAATATCATACCTGCGTACCTGTTTATAAGTACCCAAGATATTTTGGTATACCATATAACCAAATTCTCTTATACTAATTTGGTATAAGAATTTTGATATTAACTACATATATGTACGAGTAAATC
This sequence comes from Invenusta paracnida, assembly GCA_036023295.1. Lineage (NCBI taxonomy): Eukaryota > Metazoa > Platyhelminthes > Proseriata > Coelogynoporidae > Invenusta > Invenusta paracnida. Next base: position 1,650 of record JAYRBW010037315.1, on the reverse strand, counting down.
AATATACAAATTCTAGACTTTTCAAGGGAACGAAAGCTTCATAGATCACGGATCTGTGATCATGGATCGGCACAGAGAAATAAGAATCTAACAGCATTACACATCCAACGAAAACTAATTTTCTTCGTATTATTTATCTGGAATGGTTATTTAGCCCCTACGCATTTAATTTGTAAGCCATCCATATACATTTATCATAATGAAGTATTTTAATTCTCAGTTTCTATGGTGGGTTATTTATAAAAATATTCTCACTCATTTTTCGTATTTACCCATGTATCCATATGAATATTCACTGTAATACATACCTTCCTTCAATACGTCCAATTCTATCTTCATGGCCGGCGATTTAATTGCTGCGGACTTATCAGACTTCTCACAAGTCCTCAATTCCCTCCGCCCTGCAGCGTCAGGAATCCGTATCAATGGTCCAATGGTGTCAGGAAAAAACACATTCTTCCAGTAGACTTCAATGGCTGATGTGATCTCATACGTCTGGCAATAAATAATGCCTCCTGGTCTTACGCGATGCAAGTTGGAGGAAGTATCTTGTAGCTTGGGTATTATCTTAAGGTGGCAAGCTATTTAATAACAAAAAACCGGAAGATTAGAATTCAACGAACGCAAACTAGTTTTATAATTTATTAGTGCATTTAATTATACTTAGAATTCTATTTGGATATTCAATAAATGGTATCATCATATATTTAAAATGTATAGTGGACGATATTAATTTATTCATTAAAAGGTTATATTTTTGCTTAAAAGCAAAAGAAAAAATATATATTTATTTATTTATTTAACATTTAAAATATTTTAGACAAGAAGTTATATAGGTAGGTTTTCCAAATCAAATATAGACACCGAGCAGTTAAATTAGACAAAGTCTGTTCAAATGTGAAAAGCCGATATTTAAAATTTTAAAATGTGTGTTTAGTCAGGTAAAATTTTGACCAGGCCACATCAAATGCGGCGAAGACACATCGAATAGGGACGAGCAATTTTATTATGAAGAAAGACAGTACTAAGAATAATAATCGAGAACATTTAAAACAAATTTCCTAATTTTACCTAATAATTTTTAACTTGAATATTTAAATAAATCGAAATTATTTCAATTAATTTATTAATTAATAATTTAAATAATAAGTTAATAATATATTTTATTTTAATTGCAGTTGAAATTTTGATTTTTGAATTTTGTTGAATTTTAAAATTAGTTTCTTTTTAGTTTCTTAAATTAATGATAGGTAGAAACAGTTACGTCATGTTTCTACCTAGAATTAATTTATAAGACTAATTACAATTCTCCTAACGTAGAGACTAACACAGTTAAAAAACTATTTAATCCGAATTCAACATTAGTATGTTTCTGCCCAGATATGTTTATTCTAAATGTTCAAATAAACAGGAGATGTAGCATGACATCCAGATACTTGCAATAGTCATATTCTGTATTCGTAAAACTGCTAGGCCATGCTTAAAAGTATCTTCAATATATAAATATTATTTTAGCTGTATTTTTAACTTCGCCAAACTGTATACAAATAGGAAGCGCGTGGGTTCTGAAGCCTATGGCGGACGAAAGGGGACAAAACGATATTCACTCTAAAATAGCTGAAAATAGTGAATTTCAATCCTCAAAAATGA
>JAYRBW010037304.1:0-11850 GCA_036023295.1 Invenusta paracnida | reverse complement strand
TTTGTTTTTATTTTAATGTATTAAATACTTAAATTAATAAGTAAAATAAATAATTAAAGTAAAATACTTAATACTTAGTTATGTATTAATCCTTACCCATCTCCAGGATTTTCTCTGGCGCTGAGTTATACAGACTAACTTTTTCAGAAATATCCTGTACTGGATTAGACATTTTTAGTATTACAACTTCTGATTTGTTACATGTTATTTGTGATTCATGTATAATGTTACTTGTGATTCATGTATAAATTATAATGTTTCTTGTTGTAACACTTATAAACACTCATGGATATTTATGTTTTTATTTAAAAAAACAGTAAAAAATCAGAAAAAACTGTAAAAAAGCGAAAATAATTTAATGCGGCAAACTTTTTTCTCAAGTTTGCCGCATTAAATTATTTTGCATATAATGTTAATTTACAGTTGAGTCTCAACTGTAAATTAACATTTAATGTAATATAAATTTAATTTACATTTAATATATACAAATATAATATTATTTATAATGCAATCAATAATGACAATGTTCAATATACAGATTATGGAATTAATTATTTTTTAATTCTCTGGGCTTGTAGAAAGAGGCGTTGGCTACAAACTAACTAGCCTGGTGGCTAGTGAGACTAGAAGTTAATTTCGAACCCTGCATTCTATACTACATTGATCTTAACAGCTTAAAGTAACTAACCAATACAAGCTAAAGCATGTTTGATCAATATTCTGAAGTATAAAAATAAAATAAAACTGTAGGCTTAATGTTAGCACACAGTCCACAGAAGAGCAGCAGGGCCATTGTATTTCTGGCAGTAGACACTAAGATTAAACTTTAATCCCATTAGATGTATGAGAGGATGTTCAATGCAGGCTGATTATTATATGAGGCATCCATTACCTAAGAAGTCTTTAATAACTGCCACAAATTGTGATATAAGGTTGTAATGGGACAGAAACCATGACTGTTAATGAAAGTAAGTTGGATAAACAGGTGATATGGTAAGCAGCATTTGATGAAGTTGGCTGTACAGATCTTCCTCAAGATGCCTCCTCAAAAATCTCCTGAGTCAATGCCTTGCCTTGCCAGGTAATCAAAGATCACATAATGTTTGTTGACTACTGAGAATATCTTTCTTTCTCCATTTCAACATTGATAATATAATATACTTTGTTGATTGTATGCATCTCTAGTGTAATTTTACTCTACTGAAGGCCAAAACATGATCTAATCTGCTGTTAAGCACTCACTAAATATGAATGACACTATTTAATAATCTGTCTTAAAATATAATATTATTATTAAATACTCATATAATAACTTTAAAATAGTTACATAATATATTATATTTATTTGGTATTATATAAATGAGATTTGAATTTATTAAAAGTAGGTATGCTATAAAATAAGCTTTATGGTTCATAATCAATAGCCCTGTATTAATGATATATATTTATATTAAAATATAGTCAAATACCAAGAATGCATACCTCCCAATGAAAAGGAAAAAGTATGCATTTTTATTTACAGTCAAACCCCAGTTTTATGCCCCCTGATTATCCACCAACCCGTCTTTATTTCCACATTTTTGTGGAACACATTTCCTTGTATGCATTTTAATATAATTTGTCTTCCAACCTTACTATCCACCATCTGCCAATAAAAATTGAGAAAAGTACAATTTTTGTGTTATAAAACCTCAGTACATCTGCCAACCTGCCTCTTTTTCTAGCACAACAATAAATATATGTAAATGAATATACATTACATAATATATATAAAGTACTAAACATTTCATAATTAAAAAAATTAACATTGATAATTAAATTGTAAATTAAATATATATATGTGAAGTAAACATAAATACATTGTATTTATCTAGTATACATACATACATAATTTTAACACTTAAAATAAAACTCCTGATTATCTGCCAACCCTGATTAACCTCTACTTTTCACTGGAACCATGGATGGCATAAAACCAGGGTTTGACTGTATATGCATTATCAATATTTAGCTTATTATTAAAAAATATATATAAATGACTTTATATCCAATTGAATTTATTTATTATTATAAGTAGTCTGGTAATTTTAATACAACATAGAGAAAAGAAAAACCTAGAGAGTCAATAACAGATAATATTTTACTCCTTGCACTAATTAAATGTATTGAATTTAACAACTAAATTAATGTATAATTATATCAATTTTACTGTTAAAAAAAGCATATGCTTAAATTAAAAATATATAAAAGTAGGTCATATGTATTATTGGTTTCTAAAACACTACATATATTATTTAATTGGGAAATTGAAAAGGTATGTGGTATGCATTATTAATATATATATATATATGCATTATCAATACGATTTAACATACAGAATAGTTGGTTAATTGAAATTGTATACATTAGTGGTGCATATATGCATTATTAATGGTATGTATTATTAATGTTTGACTGTATATGTTTATTATAGATATATAATAATTTGATTCTTAATATTACTAATATGCAATAATAATACTAATAACTAATAATAACTAATACTAATAATATGCAGTGCAGTGGACATATAATATAAAACCAGTTATTACTGACAGTTGTATAATAAGTGTTGTATGATAAATCCAATTAAATATCTAGAAACTTTATGGCATACTTTTTTATTCATTGGCAATTGTGGAGTACTTGGCCATAAATTATTTTTTTGTGGAAAATAAACAAAATGTCAAAAAATAAATGTAAATAAATTTATATATCATAAAACTGTTGTGAAGGATAGTGAGATGCTTAATAATTGTGGTGTGGTGATAGCCACCAGCTTTTAATAGTGTATAGGGGTTACTTGTTAAATACATTTATTTTTTTGTTTTTTGACATTTTGTTTATTTTCTGAAAAAATAAAATTTATGGTCAAATACTCCATATTATCTATATTTCATTTAGTACTGTGAGTGTATACTCTTAGTAGTATAAGAACTATTTAAAAATAAGAAATAATTATGACTTAGTCAAGGTAATTATAATGGGCAATCCTGTATTTTAGTATCCCAAACTATTTCTATTTAAATTTCAGAAATTTAGCGTACCAAATTATTTGTTTAAAATATTTAGTAAAATCTTATGCTAAATAAACAAATAAAATATCAATAAATTTATAAATAGTTATAATTATATTGACCAAAAGTTTTTTTTAAATAGTTAAACATTAATTTAATAATTAATCATTAATCATTGCACTCAAAATTAGTTTAACTAATATATTGACTAGTTTTTTTTTAAATAGTTCAAACATTAATTTAATAATTAATCATTGCTCAAAATTAATTTAACTAATATATTGACTAAAGTTTTTTTCAAATAGTTAAACATTAATTTAATAATTAATCATTAATCATTGCTAAAAATTAGTTTAACTTATTTGTGCAAACTTTTTGAAGAAATTAAGTAATATACCTATAAGCAAATAAATCTTTATTTGATATTATAAAACCAACAATTTGGGATGCTAAATTTCCAAAATTTGAATAGAAATAGTTTGGGATGCTAAAATATGGGATTGCCATTATAATGTTGGTCATTATAGTATACAGTAATATAACTGATAATGCAAAATATTATTTAAGTAAAATAAATCCACTGTGCTATAGAAATTATAGATTAAGAATAAGATATACTACTACTAGTCTGATACTCTGATAGTGATATACTATATAGTAAGAAATAAACTTTATGTTATATAACTATTTCAATTACTGTTATAATATAATTATTAATTTTTAAGATAATATTTGTTAATTAAGAATTGCTTTAGTCAGACTTTGTTTAATAATATTTTATATATTGGCAACATGAATTCATTGATATCAGGCTTGACAATCACTTTTTTTAAGTTGTTCTTTGCATTACTAAAAGTAGGACAGCACTAAATGGAATGTGTGCCAATTGTTGTTTAAATTTTTATGTTTCGCTGGCTGATTTAGTGTCCTAAAGGCTAAAATGGCACTAGTACTAGTAGTAGTCTGAAATAGTGGCACCAGCCTAAAATAATTGCTTTTACTGTAACTGAGTCATACATCATATTAAATAAATATATGAATGTTAAAAGCTGAATTAATTAACTGACAATCAGATGGCACACAAAATATGAGTAAACAGTTAAGACAAATAAAAAGTATGTATTACCAGAATATTGTAAAAGGAAGACTGAGACCGGTGAATAATTTTGAAATATTCAATAAAAAATAAATAAATAGTTAATAAAACAGTAGATACGATAAAAAGGCAAATCAACATGAAATCAACATGACATCACCATAAATTATTATCAGTATTAAGTAGGTAAATTTCTTACTTTTGTTAATTTATTTGTTAATTTATTGCCTTAATATTATTATTAATGTAGGTATATATGGATAGGATTGCAGAGTAATATTATTATAAAATAATAGGATATATAGAATCAGAATAGGTAATATAGAACAGAATATCATATATCATATATATAGGTGTCGATGCACAACTAAGAAGTCCCGAGAAACCTCCAGCTCAACACCTACAACTACTGATGATTACAGTATAGGGGCAATGCATTAAGCTATACATGGATAAGCATCATATCAGCTGATTGCTTCAGCCAATAGGATTTTTGCAATTTTGTTAGTTGGTAGAAAGGTTAGTAGGTTACTAAGTTAGGCATACTTGTAATATTGAAATAATGCAATTGTTTATTGAGCAATTGTTCATACCTCAATACTTAAAGAACACAACTAAAAATCAGGGCCACAAAAAGACATTCTTTCTTATTGAGATAATTAACCAAACACTGCGTAGAACAATATGTTTGCGGAAATAGGCATAATTAGGATTTATGCATAATTCCTAGTCATTAAGGATAAATCCTAATTATGGAATTAAATTCAGGTATTTGGTATAATTCTGCCACAGATATTCGAGTCAGGTGAGTATGAAGGCTTTTTTCAGTGGACTTTTTAGTCTGTATAGTATTCAGTGGTATTTATATCTATATTTTATATATTTATATTTATATATATATATATGTATATATACTATATTATTCATATAGTATTCAAAATCCCTACATGATTTATAAATGCTGTATTTTCCACGACAATACAAGACTACATTTACAGGTGTACCACTGAATACTATACAGACTAAAAGTCCTCTAAAAAAGTCTTCTATACTCACCTGACTCGAATATCTGTGGCAGAATTATGCCTATAGGAATTACACATAAATTTTAATTATGCCTATTCCGCTAAGCTAACAAATATACATATATGTATATTATATATATTTAAAATTTTGAATTTGAATTATGTAAATGAGTTTTTATGTTAAATTATTAATATATGCATTTCTCTACCTACATGTGTAAACATATCAGTTGATAATTCATTAATACAAACAATTTAAAATTATAAAGAGTACATATCAAGTTAAGTTATATAGAAACAAAATTAATATTTTAGTGTTTATGCATGTTACAAAATACGATGTTTTTATATTTAAATGTGCAACTATTCTTTCAGACTTATGACATGTTCATTTCTGTCGCTCAAGCTGTCTATGACTTTCAAAATGTAACGGTACGTTGATCCACATATATGTTGAGGAGTTAAGCTAAAAGATAACCAAATAATTCGCGTCTTGAAACTGATGATTTTGTCCAAAATTTATACTTATAAATATTTGTATATTAAAACAATGAATAAACATACAATTAACTTGTGAATTAACACAAAAAATGCGATTATAACTTTGCAAATAAGCTTTTTTTATTTACTATATCCAAATGCCTAACGCGTATTTCGCTCTTTAGACAGATCATTAGTGACATGCAGAGTATCGAATATAATGTTCAAATAGTCATGTATAAATATTCACTTTGTTTCTATCCGAATAATTGTTTTGTAGTAGGTGTATGCTATATATACTATGTATGTATGTGTAAAATTATAATATAAATATAATTAGTGTTATACTTACTATTTAATCCTTCAGAAAGTTTACCAGCAAGGACGTCTTCTCGGAGTTGCTGGATTGGATGTCCCTGTCGAGGATTTAACCAAATTTGCTCCCACTTGGAAGGTAGGAAATTATATAAATATTCTCAATTTAACTCTTTATTTAACTATCTTGACAAAAACTATATTTTACATAATGCACAAGATATGCATATACATTTTTTTAAATCATTTATATATTTAATCTATGTCTATGAGTTACTCAATAAAAGTCATTTAACTATAAACTTTTGAAACAGCTTTAAAATAAAAGGAATAGTAATTCATATATCTAAATCGTATATATATGTATTTATATTTTATTATAAATATCAAAAGAAATGCCATATTAATTAAGTCAAATTTTAATAAAATTGAAGAACCATTTCTCTTTATTTCATAATTCTATAATAAAGGCAATTTTAGTTTGAGTAGCTATACTGATTTATATATATATCCATGTATGTGTGTTAATTGTGTACATGAAATATAAAAACACTTTTATTTCAAATTTTCTACACTTCAAATAATTATTTGTCTGAAGTCTCTCTTTAAAGACGCATATAAAAGAAGACCCGTTTAGAAATTATTATATATACTATTCCACTTATCACACTACACACTAAAATGGGTTACTCTTATTACTCTTTGAATACTCATTGAATACAGTTTTACAGATAAAAAAAATGATTTTGGAATAGAACACATTTTCTAAACACACGGGAACACTGTGAAGTTAAAAGAGTAAATATAACGTTGAAGAATTTGCTTTTAGGATTCATATTCGATTTCAAATTATTTTGACCGATCGCGATGACGACGTTATACATATAGGCTTTTAGCTTATACCAATAGCTTTTTAAAGAATTTGTTAATATGTCATAAAGTACATAAAATATATAAAACAAATTAATGTAAATTATAAAACACAATTTAATTACTGCAAAATGTGAAATAAACCTTATTTTAACGTAATTTCTTTCAGATTGGAGTTAACGCGTACCTCTTTGCCGTAACCAATAATGGACATATCCTCTTCCATCGTAATTTCAGGCCAGTGGTAAGCATTAATAAAGCATACTCATTTTAATATTTTTATTGAAAGGATTAGGCTGTAATACGTGAAATTGTGTACATGAATATGTTTTAAGCTGAAATACATATTTATATATTTGCAAGATAATAAGAATTATATAACTTTTTGCAATTAAAAAAAAACTAAATTAAGTTTCAAATATTTTTGTGAACGCGGAGACAAGGGTAAGAGTAAAAAGCCAGTGTAATATATTTTTGAAATTAATATTTATTAACAATAATGAATTATAACGTAACTTCATAATTTTAAAGTAAATAAATATCACTTAATATAAACGTCATTTTATATTCTAATGTTTTTGAGTTTTATGTACCTATTTATCAGTTATGGAGTAGGTATATATGTTGGTGCTATCTATTGGTTTGCCAAATATAAAAATATTTTAAAGATTATTTGGTGCAATATACATAAATTATATAAAAATATACATGTCTATAGGTTCAAGTATATTTTTGTGATTATGAATCACTCATTAACAGACCTCCTGTATACCATAGTACCATACATAACAATCTGTACCAATTAAAGATGAAATATTATTATAGACGTTTATTTTTTACAAATAATAATGCGTATTGAAAAACAGATTACGTGTAAAAAAAATTTGTTTGAAAAAAGTTAAACGGAAACACAAATCCAAATCCAAAGTATCTACATACATAATACAGACTAGCTAACAACTAACTACAAGCTTAGAGGTACAACGATATTGTGTAAACCGCAGACAATCGATTTTATCAAAGTAAATATTAGCTCGATATTCCAGACGAAGCATTATTTCCCCAGTCAGTAAATGCACACACTTGGCCATTCGAAAAGCAAGCAAATCGAGCAACGAAAAATATATACATGGATCTCTATAGTAACAGGGATATACAGTTTAATTACTAACTCATTCAAGCTGAATAAAAGAAATACAAAGAAGAAAATGAATAGAAAAAAAAATGACAATGTCTCTGATAGTCGCAAGCGAATCATCTTTGCATAGACATATAAGTAATACACCGGAAAAGATTTTCTTTTATCAAATTTAAATTATAGTTATCTCGAACGTTCATTTTTTTAAAACAAAGTGTGTAACACGATTACGATTGAAGCATAATAACTTATCATATATTCTTAAGTCTGAAATCTATAAAAATAAAACAAAATTGAAGTAGAAATTGACGATATAATCTACTATCCCAAGTGTAAAGAAAGGTACAACATAAATTATTAGGATTGTTACTAATTATAGTTATGCCGAATCATTAGCATCATTTAGAATTATTTTAGAATTACTATCGAGCCTTGTAAATTACAAGATTGTACTCTTGAACAACTTTTCTAGCATTTCATGAGCATTGTTTATCTTGTTGCTTCTTGAACATAGGAGTAAATAGGAGTATAATATGTATATCGGAAATTGATAAAATGTATTGAAATATGAGAACATCAGTGCGTTTCATAAACGAACAAAATAATGCAATGCGAACACAGGTCGAAAACAACACAAGATACGTAGCTTTTATTGATTAATTTATTCTATTAATAATAAGAATATATGGTGTATTTATAGGCATGGTCGATATATGCTATACTAAATAAAAAAACTCTATTTTTTGTTATTATAACACAGATTAAAGTATAAATAATGTTGTATATCGTTTAGGGAAATTTTCCATGCGCAGAGATAAGAGTTACTTTTTTATTTCGGTGTAAATATTGCATGTTCATTATTTAATGTTGAACATGTAAATTAATTAATAAAACTTGCCTAAAGCAACAGAAAATATCAAAAGAAAGTTCCATTTTAAGTTGTTTTATAATCTAAATAAAATATAAAATATTGCTTATTCTTTTTAAAGCACGTGTGCAGTGGGGATAAATTCGACAGATTATAATAACTAATACCACGAACTAACACCACATTACTTGAGTTATTGAATGGCATAAGGGACGAGAGAGTATTTTAGATCATGCCCTGATCTATTATTTTTAGAAACAATACAAAAAACTTTTAAAACTAAAGATGTTCCAATTACAAATGTTAATATGAATCCGCTAAACATATTTATTTTATTAAACTTCATACTATTTACTCTAATGGTCTCATTAGATAGATTTTCCTTTGCGCGTATCTATTTAAAGTGAACAGCTATAATTAAGTTCAGTTTTAATAAATACAATTTGTTGTGACTTATGATCACACTCAACTGTTCTATGTAGTCACATTGCACTTAAGTCGCATTCGCTAAACTCACGTTTTTCGCATTCTCCCTTCCTCTTTCTAGCACAAAGAAACACTGAAACCATACTATCAAAACGTGGATCTGGCGGAAGTTCTGCTTCCAGTAGACCCACTTGATGAGAGCTCAGAAACTTTTACCGTGAGTTTTGACAAATATATGCATTTTCTTTACTAGTACCTATACAACATTTTTTCATAAATGCTTTTGCCAGTCTAATTATAATATTTATAATATTATATATTATATTATATTATATTATTCAGTGAACATGTTAAATAAATATCTATATTAGATTGACAAAATTTCAAATATGTCTGTTTATTAATGTCATAAATGTATTTAGGATTATTTAAATAAACGATATTTTATATCGTTATAAATATGGCGAGTAAAATTATTGTGAAATGTAAATTTATTGTACATAATATGTTGATTCTTTGCAAATTTTATAATAATATTTAATTGATCGGAATGGTATCGCATAGCTAAATTTAATTTAAATAATTATATATTACATGTAGTGCTATTCATTAATTACTCTGTTAAAAAATATATCAGTTGCAAGAAAAACTGCAAATTTGAAAACTAACAATAAAAATAATATACAATTTGTTAAACTATACAAAGGGCATAGAACTCTTTTAATGATATTCCACAAGTGTAATGCTTATCACGCTCTCTTATGTAATATAGGCGGGAGACAGTTTTATCCAAGAGATTAAAAACTATTATTAACACTAACACTTAAATCAATAATTTTATCATTCTATTACCTTCACAAATTTCCTTTTAAGTCGCTAATTTTTTTGTCATTTTGGAGAGCTTAAAGTCTTCTTTTAACTAATATACTGAAAAATGTTTTATAGAGTAATTATGTTTACTTTTTCATTTGGATTATATTGGCATTATAAAATTATCTTTGTTCGAATAACTGATACATGTTTTAAGCAAATTTTGAGACCGATCAGTCTATTTAACATATATTTTTACTATATTTGCCTATTGACATGTTCGTTATATAAATTCAGGAGGTAAGTATCTGTAGAGAGATTTGATGTTATTAGGATAAATGAAATTGCTAGATGAAATAATAGTTATAAACACTCAAGTGTGAAGTGCACTACTGTTAGAAGAAACGTTCGTACTTTCTTATGTGTATTTCATTTCATTTCATTTCATTTGTTTTTGTTTAGTTAGTTGATACTCATTTTTCTGGTCTATGGTCTACTTTTGTTGACTAATAGTGCCTAATTATTGATGAGGAAATACTGTTACGTTTATATATATATTTTCTACTAAATTTCTATTTTATTAAGTGCCTAAATAAAATGTTATATGCAAGTATGTCTATATATAGTTTCCCAAATAATATATGCCTAATAGCAAAATAAAATAGTCGTTTTTTACATTCCCCTGATACCAAAACTTGCTTTCATCTAAATAGCAAATTATCTCAAATTTAGGTAATATAATAACTTACAAAACAGTTTAAAATTCTATATTAAATAACACACTTAATGTATACCTACTTAATTTTAATGTTTTGGTATTCACCTGTTTATTTGCTTACCTTGTCCTTATTATTATTCATATGTAAATTATTCAAATTTCCATCGCTTTTCCCTTCATCAGTAGTCTTGTATATTAAAAAAATCTAATGTATTTCTTTAATTAAATAATAACTACTATAAAATCGATGAGTATTATACTGAATATTGAAAACCACATTGCAAAAGTTAACAGTTTCAACTCTAGCGACGAATATGCTGTAAAATTTTGTTAGACACTGTTGTATTTCAAAGATTATTTTACAAATTGGTGCTAATAAAGAAGTATGACATTGACAAATTGTAAATCTGTATATTTACATTAATATAATTGTGGTGTAAGAAAAGTGATTTTAAAATATTACTAATGACGTTTACACCAGATAGTTAATTACATGCAGAATAAGATTCCAATTTGTATTTAAATGTTTGAACTATTAAATTAAATGTTTGTTTAGGTAGATTATTACGTGCAATATTTTGTGTATTCTTAACATAGCTAAAAGTTTAAGTGTTTATTTTTATATTTCAATTTAATGTCTGTCTGTTAAATGATATTTTATAATTAGTGCTATTACAGTAGTATATTAGAAGAATGTTTTGCATAATTTTCACGTACTTGGTATCTATATTAATAACAGAATAATAACAATAATAATATATATATTGTATAATTAATAATAGAATACAATTTATATTAATGTAAATAGTTTGAATTTTTTATCAATTTATATTACATTGTATATTTAGGTATAGATATCACAGTATATATAATAAAATATGGGGTGCGTATTGTTTCGCATATTATCGTTTAGTATATTAGCAATTCGGAGTGAAATATTACGTAACCTTTACTTAACAGAAATGTCTATAGTTTTGCATACCACAAGAGTATCGTTTAGCATACTGACTAGGTACATGCATAACTTTAACTGAAATGAATCAATATT
>JAYRBW010037293.1:0-11850 GCA_036023295.1 Invenusta paracnida | reverse complement strand
TGTGGGACTTGTTCTCATGTTGTATGTCAAAAGTGCACGTGAACACATTTCAACTTTTCAACTTATTTTACCAGTTACATTTTCCAGTTATTTTTGTGTTTTTTTATGTTGTTTTTGCAATAATATATACATTTTGTTTTGTATATGTGTTTCCTGTATCTTTTTTTTGTGATGGTACTTCCTCTAAGGCTCTGTCCTGCTTCTGCAGGGCTCTGCTCTGTCCCTTCTTATTCAGTTTAGAATTATCACAATCATGTGTTTTTGCAATAATACATACATTTTGTTTTATATATATGTTTCCTGTATCATATTTTTTGTTAAAAATGCAAAATTTACTATTGGGGTCAATTGACCCGGTTCCGGCCTTAAACTAAGGTATACAAGAATTTCCGTCCTTCTAGAGTTAAGGGTAATTTTTTATATTATAATAAATATAGTACTATTATAGTATTAACTACTATTAACTACTATAACTACTATTAGTATATAGTAACTATATACTAATAGTAGTTATGTTATAATTTATATTATAAAAATCTTAAGCCAAGGAAAAGTCCAATAAAGTGACAGTGTCAGTAATAAATAATAATATACTTATTAATTCAAATTGTATTTCACTTGTTAATGTAGATATATTACATTAACATAGTACTATTGTAACACTAACTGTAAGTCAAAGTGTAGAAAGGCTAACAAATGACCAGAATTTATTTTATAAATAACAGTTAAATTGTAGTTAAATTTAATCATAACATTTACTTGCAACTACTTAAAACAAATGTTTAATTACAATAAACCAGTTATTAAAAATAAATAAGTTAAAAAAATGTTTAAATTAAATATTTTCAAATTCAATTACCCCTTTTCCAATTCTTTTTTTGATGTTATATCTTTTATGTATGTGTGGTTCTATATCAGAACTCATTATAAATTATGTATATCATTTCTGATCATTGAAAATAACTATCTTTATCCTTTAACATAGGAATAAAAATGAATAATTGAATGTCGCTAACGTTATTGTTGTCATTAGATACAATATGAAATAGGCGCTAATTGTTTGTTTACATTTTTAATGCAAATTGATGCGTTAAAACTGATTTTAATAATTTATAAGGTATCTCGAAAATTAAACCAACGTTTATTAATTTTTCGTTTAATATCAACTTCTAATTACTATAGGGGAAAAATAAAACCGATTTTATGCTTGTTCAATTTTTATTTGAGCGATATTTATTCATTTCATTGATTTAAAAAAAATTCGATTTTTTAATAATCAGTTCAGCTTTAAATTCAATGCTGTATGTGTTAAAACTAAGATTGCATTCATTCCAAGCCGGTAAATCAAATTAGTATGCATCTGTAATGTTCCCTTACACTAACTGTCCTATTCCTCTCCCTTCTTCTGTTTATTACTTAAAGTTAGATCCATATAAACTATATGTTTAAATAATCTGTCTACTGCTACCCCAATGATAATTGCTCATTATTAGACAAAAACTGTTGTACTCTTCTTTAAAAATGTTTTAATTAATTATACGTTCAGTGTCTCTTTATATCTTGACAAAGAATATTTAAACAAAGCTATTAATATTATAGTAGTCACTGATTTTGACTTTTTATATTTCCATAAGTACCTCAATTAATTATCATTTAATGAAAAAATAGCCATGAGTTTATCTATAGAAACATAAATATTTCGATTATAACAAGTTCAAGTAGAACATCCCACTACAGCAGATTTGAATGTTTACATTAAACAGCGGATAAGTATCCAAAATAAAGAGTAATTAATAGATAAGATAACTTTAAAGAAAAAAGTCAACTTGCGCATTACAAGTATTTGTCAATAATTGGGCCTAGAATTACACGGGAAATATTATAGATGATAATTATTACAATCATATTTTGTAGTTATGTAGACACATATTTATAGGTTATCTATAAACTGTTGAATATATGGCTTTAGTTGCACAACTAACTGTTCATGTTTAAATAGCCTGCCGCTATATCCCCTAAAGAAAAAAAATCAAGACGAATGTTAATGTGATCCGACTCATTTTATTCAAACATTACTAGTTGTAGTACAATAAAATCGCCTTACAATAAGGATAACAGCCGTTTATCAAACTGACTAATAATTAGTCACCATTCTCATTCCCAGTAAGTGTTCGGACAATCACCGTCATAGGCAGCAAACATATTTTTTTAAATATATGTAGTACAAGCAATAGCCATCATATAGCTATTGATGTTAGAGGACCCTGAATAAAGTAGAGCTAAATCTTCATCCTTGATAGCACTTTTTATTTAACCAAAGTTGTACACGAGTCAGATGTAACTGCCAAACGAATCGAATACCTCATCATGTCCATTGGGAAAAAGAACACAGGTGATCCAATGTTTACTGAAGATATTGTCAGTATCAGTATTAACAATGAGGCCAATAGCGCGGGCCTTGTCCAGCTTCCTGAGTCTAGCGGAGAGAAAATTTACCAGGTAAACACCCAGAAAGTTTTTGTTCAAACGGGGGGGCAAGCTTACAAAGCTAAGTGGTTCATTTCTACACAGCATCCTAGTTAGCCTTTAAAGTCCATTAGCACTTGACGCTAATGCATGATTTCCACGTTTCCATCGAAAGCGACCATAATAATCCCGTTTATAGACCCAGAAAGTGCTTTGTCAAACTTGAGCTCTAATCAAAGATTCCCCTCACTTAATACAAGTTGTGCATGGCCAGCTGTTGTAAGGTCAGGCGGTAGATTAATAATGAAACTGGGTATAGCCTCCCGCAGTAAAGTCACAAAGTGTAATATCATTGTTGTCATCGCGATAGAATAATTTCAATTCCTGTAACAGTCCGGCAATATACTCACGCACGCAGAGTTTCTTCTCAAAGTCAGGTGTAAGATGGGAGGAAGTAAACAGAAACATCCTTCCTATATAGCGCCAAATGGTCCAGTGAATTATGCTTAAATTCTTTGCGTGTGAAATTATCATTATAGGCTTTATTATTCACCATACCCATAATAACAATTTTTGACATGTGATCACAAAAAAGTCTTATCTTGGATATGACCAACGACAATAGAATGAAACAACAATGTTAAAATTTAAACGTCTTTGGATATGACTCATCGATCACGTGATAATAGTATATGTCTGCATCTTTGTATGTAGTAGAGGGTAAATTGCATTCTGTGTCACAAGCTGTTTTTCATGCTCTTTAACCCTATATCCATACCGGGGGGGGGGTTTCTATTTTCGCTGGCCTTTTTTATTGAACAATTTGATTACAGTAAGCTCTCGTGACTTTTCCTAAAATAAAGTTTTACTACTTTTAGCGCAAAAAATACATTCATATACCCATGTGGACGATCATGAGAGCGGTTCCATAACCATCACCCCATCTTTCTCAAAACACTGCGAAATCAATGTCCTTTCCTTTTAGTACTAAATTTAAATCGATTACCTATACTCTGAGAAGTGGCTATTAGTGAATTATATTTCATTGCTAATACACAATGAATCACCAACACACACTGTAATATTCAGACACTCAATACTTCATTATATAGTAAATTATTTCGATTAATATTGAAAAATTAAAAAAAATTATATTTTTTTGTATACTTTAAAATTTAAAATAGGTGTAACTTTTTTATTTTTCTATACAATATTTTTTGTGAAAAGTCATCTGTATATCATATTTATTTAACTAGGTGCTAATTTTCATCACTATAGTACACTGCTAAAGTAGATTTCAATAGGGAGGCCGAATCAGCCCCCCGCCCCCCCCGCCGGTACCTGGCTGCGTTAAAAAGCCCGGTATATGGATAGGGTTAATGCTAATGAGAATATAGGCCAATATTTGAACTATTTTCAGACAACTCATTGTCTATGATATAAATTGACAAGAATCATTTCATCCCCTTTTATATTATCGCTTTTTTATGAATTTATGTTTTTATTATGTTCCTGGGATGCTTTACCATTTTGGTGCTCTGGAAGTATTTCCGCTTCGTCATCTGGAAATGGAAGAAGTGTGATTTATATTGTAATACTTAATACTTATTAATTTTAATTTAGCTTGCATTACCAATTTGACATTACCTTCATATTTATAAATTAAGATATAATGCGTTATTCAGTAAAAACAAATCTGTGTAATATACATACAATAATTGTTAGTCGTAAATAATTTAAAAAATAATAAGGAATAATATTAACAAGAAGTGAGTTCATCTCAAGTCTTTTATATTACTAAATTATAGAAATATACTAATAATAAACCAATTGAATCCTATATTAGTGATACTAAATTATAGCCATGAAAACTGGTCTCTCTTTACAACAAAGTTAAACTATACTTTAAGCCTTTTGCATTGAGCTACGACAATAGTTCATGATTTTGATTTATCCGAAATAAACTCGGAAAGCTTACCATCGTCTGTGTCTTCACAAAGAGATACTTGCAACTCTGTAAAATATGAAACGATGTCAATAATATTCACAAAAACAATACAACGCTTCAAAATAATATTCTAATCATAGTCAAATCTTAAAATGTAAGGAATAAAACAAAAAATATGGAAACAATATACATACTTTGCACAATATATACTATGCGGTAAAAGGTAACAATGACACAATGTATGCGTTTAAACAATTAAAAGCAACTTTAACTTAATAATATACTATTGTCAAGCGCATACATGTATTCATTAAAATATAAAGCATATTGTACTTGTTCTCATTACCTATAGACAGTCAATATTATAGTAATGACAACTGTAAGTATTTATTTGTATACATCAACTAAAACTGCTGAAACACCTGAGAGGTTAATTGTATTAGAGGTTGTATTGGATAAATACAGTCGCAACATAAAATATGCTAAGCAATAAGTGTCAAGCAAGAAATATAGCCTGAACCATGCTTTGCACGCAAATCCTATTAACACTGTGATTTGTTGAGCATCCAAATCCCTTAGATTGTTAACATTTCTACACTAATACAGTGTATACTTTGCATAAAGTTAATTGAATATATATATTCTTGTTACAATAATAGTCAAACAGGTTTTACAGAGAAATAAATATGTAAAAAAAATCTTCCGTTGAATAAAAAAGTATTAACATTTTGATTTTACGAAATCTTATTTTTAGTGTTCTTCATTGTCTAATGTTCATGACATGAAACTATAATAAGAGCGTAATCTGAATTTCATCTATTTCGCGAATGATATGCCAATTTTATATAAAGTGCATGTTTTGCGTAGTTTTACAGTGGCGGGCCTTTTAGAGTATAGTCACGCGTTGAACACTTTCAGTGAGCAATAGAATGTAGTACCTATATAGAGCTAGTAAGTAAGTAAGTAAGTAAGTAAAGGTTTATTGAAAAAACAAAAGCCAGAGGCTGAATAAGTTTTTTTTACATTGAGTTGAAATAGTATAAAATTTAATGCATTAAATTAAAATATAAAATAGAGACAATAAAAAGTTAGGTACTTAATGGAAAAAAAGAATGCTTTCTCTTCTCCGTTCTGCATTTCTCAATCTCGAAAGTGTCGGCTGACCTCGTCTGTCTCTGGGAAATGTCCTTGCGTCGTTTGGGAAGTCTGTCATTGAGCGGATGGTTGGACTTTTGGATCTTTAGGAACATTTTTTTTCTTTGAAGAGCGATATATTCCTTAACTGAAGGCAGGCATAGTTGTTCGCACGAAGCCTCGTAGTTTAGTTCTGATAAGATATATTTGCAGCTGATTCTTTGAATGCGTTCCAATCTTTCTTCTTGTGTTGCCGATAAAATCCATACCATGCTTCTGCCGCATAAGTCAGGATTGGTCTTATCATGGTAAGATAGGCCTTTCTGAGTGGTGCGGTGGAGACTCCACATCTTTTCAAAACGCGCAGCCAATGAAGTCGTTTCAGACATTTTTGTTCGATGTAGTTGACATGCTCCTTGAAATTGAGTCTGCTGTCGACAATAACACCAAGAATCTTTTCGCTTTCAACCTCATGAAGCCATTTACCATCCCCACAGGAGATCTTCTCGCATTTCACTTTCTTGGTATGAGGCAACTGTAACAAACATCATCAACAAATGTAACCATTAGTATCCCCGACGGAATTATGTTATCTGAAGCCACAAATTGTTTGATAAACATACATAGGTGGAAAGCAATTGACAAGCCAAATAACATAAACATATAAAATATATTATACATAATTATGAAAGCCAATATTTAGCTAGCGAATTTCTATTTTGCAAGTTTAACCAACTCTATGTGTAGCTAATATTTGAAACTTACATAACATAAATAAATAATTAAGATTTCAACTTAATTGTGACGAATTCTATATATTATGTGAAATAGAATACCTAAGATAAAAAGCGTTTGCTACGGTAAAATAATTTAATGCAATATTTTGGCGTATAGTCGGATTCGTGTAATGAAACGATATGACCTGAAAAGTGAGAGAGAGGGTAATATAGGCAGGCGACTTAGTTATGTTATAAGTTAAAATGACGTAAGAAAACGTACATGAATCGAGAATATTATTATTGTCGAGAATAAATTATTGTGTGGGATTATATACAATTACGTAATAAAATATAAGAAAAAGTAAAAACTATATAATCGATGGAAATAAATAAAAGGCTAGATGTTTAAGAATAAGGTGAAAAACATGGCAGTATAAATATCTAAAATTACGATTCAATAATAATACAATTATATGTACATTATCTTTAAAAAGAATAACAAATAAAATAAAAATCTCTAAAATAAGGAGAAAGAAAAAGTACCATTACAAATTTTTGATACAAGAACAGAAATAAGATAAAATATGTTACACCAGAAGCGTAGATCGTTTACATAAAAATGTGTGGAGAGAGACAAAGAGAAAGCGAACTCAATAAAGAAGATGGGAAAGTTTAGAGTTGATAGCAGGCAGGTGTGAGGCGATGGACATGGTTTCATTAAAGCGAAATTGGATCGGATCAATCTCTTTATGTAGAATGGAAGTGGAAAATTCAGCCTGGCTGGATTTACGATGTTTGTAAACGCTACTATTCATTGTTTGTTAGGTGTTCTCTGTAGCGGTGGAGTAATTGGCGTATTGTACTTCGGATGTAAGGGGTGTTGCAGGCTGAGCAGGACAGAATGTATATACGCAGATCCGGGAGTGACAAAGATCTAATTTTAGAAGGCAGGAGTTGAGGGAACATGCTTCGGTGGGAGGTTTGCTCTTGAGGTAATTTCTTACCGTGTGTGACCTACGGTATATCCGGACGTTGAAGTTGACATTTCGGAATACGCATTTGAGTTGTTGGTCGACTTTATCACTGATGAACGGGAATTGGAAGTAAATTGATTTTAGAGCGGAGTCTTTTGTGGTGAATGGCTTTCTGGTTCTTAGAGATATTCGATTGATTTTTATTTTATTCAATTTTTCTTCATCCAATGCTGCCAAGGGTTCCAAGGGAAGTTCACTATTTTATCTATATATACATTATCTAACTAATTGAATAAAATTGTAAAACGTATATATATACTGATTTTTTATTTATATGTTTTCCCGATCAAATTTGTACGAGCATCAGATAAAATCTGATAAAACTATACATCAAATATGACTTCAAAATTTTAGTGGACAGCAAATGTGTAAATAAGAAGGTTAAATTCAACAAACGTACATCAAATCTGAAATTAAATTTTTAGTGGACAGCAAATTTGTAAATAAGGTAATCAAATGTGAAATACGGAATTCAAATTAGACATATGTACATAGTTATATCAAATTCAACAATTTAATACTGGATTATTTTCACTTGTTTCTCACGATTATTCTGAATTGTTAGGGACCATTTACATATATTTGGAGATCAGTCTAATCTATTCACAGTTTATTCTTAAATATAAATTATTATTTATATATATTGTCGTATATATATCAGAAGTTTATTAGACTTCAAGTTTAATATACTAAAAGGTCCTTACATAGCAGAGATATAAACAGAGTGTGAGAAAATAACATGAACGTGGAAATATAACATGCATAAAACAAGCGAGTAAGACATGAACAGTAAAGTGTATTCAGAAGTAAGACAGAATACGTGTATGTCTACGTACAGCAGAGTAATACTAGCGTGTATAATAAAATATAGTATGTATATACATATATATACATAGGTATATATATAAACTTTGAAGATATTGCCTATTAACAGTCTTTAATAAATTCATATAATCATTCTAAAAAATATATGACAGTATATACTTACATACTTTGTAAATACTTTAAATAAATACCTAAACAAAGCTATGTATACGGTCAACCATTACATTATGCGTACATTTGCTATGAGAGAAAAAGGAGAAATATAATTATATATATATTATATAATGAAAACTAATTGTGGCCTCCAAAATCATAATTCCTCGGTGGATACCAATGGTGACAAGAGGATGTGCCCACTGGGGTCAGCGGGCAGTACGAAGGGTCGGAGGGTTCAATAAATAGAAGCATAAGAGTGACCAAGATTCTCAGCATCTGTGAACAGCTCCACAATCAGTCCCGTACAGTAGAACTACAGTGGATCCCACCTCACTGTGACATAGACAGCAATGAAGAAGCGGACGTACCACGAGGAGGCCAAGAAAGAAACACATTTAAGCCAGGATAAAGTCACCCTCGACGTGAAATCAATGGTGACAGTGAAAAAAAACGTAGATCCAAAGATATCGAGGCAAATTATTTGGATTGGTTCCAGAATTGATTATGGGTTCACCATATAAAAATGAAGATTTTATCCAGAAAGTGAGTATAGTTATCCATCAACTCCGTTCAGGGAAAAATGCCCAATCCTCAGAAAATATCTTCACCTTATCAACAAGTCAGATAGCCTATTTTCCAGAACTGTGACGAGAACGAAGAAGAAGATACGCTGCCTCCTATAGCCTAACTTTCTATGAGCTCTTAGCTACATATTAAGGAAATGTTTTGCAGTAATGGTTAGAGGAGATCCCAATTTAGTTAGGACGGTTTATTTTCGTATTCCACCCTAAAACAAAGCAGAGGATAAACCGATATTATGGTGGCTGTCTAATCCAATTGAAGTTTCTTAGATTACGGATCTAGTAATTGATTATATAATTCAATTATCTTTGATATAAATATACTTTAAATAATATGCGTAGAAGTCTCAGGAAAACTACACTTTACCAGCTGAAAGTCAAATTCATACAAATTCTTGGCAGTGATAGTTAGTAAATTTTTACAGAAGAAATGAAACTTGATTGGATACATATTAAATGTTTTCAATTAATACCTTTAAATAAAGTGTAAGAATAATAGTTACTATTATAAAATTAATATTTTTAGAAAAAATCTTGGAAGTGGTATTAAATGTATCATTTGGTTATTTTATATATTTAGTATGTAAATATTTTAATGAAAATACAAAATTACATTCATGCAAGTTTCATTGCACATGTAAAAATATACTATTGTCAAAAATTTTTCTGAAATTCTATTTACTGAATTATTTTATTTCTAAAATATTATCATTGTTTTCATTTTACTAATTTTCCATTTTGTATATTATATTGTACATATTGATCTGTAGATTCAGTTCGATCATAGACTTCTAGATAAACTATCATGTCCATGATGCAGTTTTAACAGCGAGAATTATAATAATTAATTATAGGCGTAATTAAGGGCATGCAAGTTCGGTTTTTTTACGTTCATGGAAATGCTTGAAACTCGAGGAATTCCTTGAAGCGTTTCGATTTATTTTTATTTTGAAGGAACTCCTCCAATTTAGAGGATTTCCTTGAAATTCAATGTAATGTTAAAGAAATGTTTGAACTGATATAGCGACATTCTTCAATACGTTTGAGGAAATGCTTGATAAGTTCCTTGACTAAGCATTTCCTCGAGTTGAAGAAATTCCTTCAAATTTTTACGAACTTGTATACTGCCCTTAGTATCAATTTCTTTAATGCAAAAGTACGTATCATCAACATGATTTTAACATTTTGTCTCTGAGGAGCTCGTTTCTTGGCTTTTCTTTTTTTCGACACTGGAATTTTTGTTTTGATTTGATTTATTTAACGATCTTCCGTCAAACAATCAATAAATGTGATATTGAAATTGTAATTTAAATTTATTGATTTCTTTATGTTTTTCAATACCTACATTTTCAATTATAATTCTAAATTGAAAAGTGATTTTCAATTCTATAATTCTATAGCAGCTAAAGTGAAACAAATTGAAAGATTATAATTACAATGCCAACTGTCCCACGTAACCCTACTGAGAATGCAGCCACGGTTCCACATTCAAAGATACACATCGCATTAGGCATCAGCCATGTCGTTAACGCTGTACTGTGCATTGTTCTGGAAGTAATCGTAGTGAAATTGAAACCCTCTACCGGCAATGAAATTGAAAGGATCAGTCCACCTTTGTCTAACGTTCAGGATTACCTGTCCTACGTTATCTACCTGATTACCGGATGTTTGGCCATCTCTGCCGCTAAGTACCAGAATCAGCACCAATTTATTGTGATGCTTGGAATGCTCATTATGTCATGTTTCTCGGCTGCCTTCTCCAGTACCGATAACTCACAGAGATTCATGGGGTCTGCAGAAATCTTCCACTTTGCGCTCTCTGTCTCTGAGTTCAGCCTTGCACTGATCCAGTTCGCCTTTGCCATTTGCTCTCTCTGTTGCCGTAGTAACGGGCCTGGAGCTTCCCCACGAGGTAGTGCTTGTTCAGTTATCTCCGATTCACAACTAGCTCAGCAGGCAACTGTGCAGGCATACCCAAATGGGCCGACGCTAATGACGTATCACCAAGTGCACGCCGCTGCGCACGACTTTTCAAACGATAGTTTAGCTTACTATTCGCAGGACCAGATTTATTCCTTTAGGCAGGAACCATTGCCTATTCCCTCATCACCGCCTCCAAGCTACTGCTCTTTGGAAGACTTAGACAAACCAACACAACTGATGTAACTTATGTGAATAATTTCACGATTTTTCCAAATAAATATGATATAAAGTGTGACACTCGATATGATATAATACAAAACTAAATAATTATTCACTAATTGAATATTATAGTGCACTTTTTCTGTATAATTGTATGCATTATATATTATTCAATCTTATATACATATTTATCTTATTTTATGCCAAATGATTATTTGTTGTTTGTTTTATAACTTTATTCCATGACTAACGACTCATCTAATATTAGATATTATGTGTAATTTCATTTTATTATACGGCATCATTTCTATACCGAAATTCACTACCTAGTTTTACTTTTTCACACTGCATAATGGTAATGCAATATTAACTTTTACATTTAAAAAATTAGTTAAATTAATATAAATAAGTAATATTAACAATATGTTCTATGAACAAATAAATATCCACCCGAATAAAAACAAAGGATTGAGTTTGTGCGAGCGAATGATTTATGTTTTAAATTGAATGCTTTAAGGTGGAATGAAAAAATCCGTTGTGACTCGAGGATAGAGCTCCTTAAAATCACTGACAAGTTACTCGAAATTATTTATTAATAAAAATTAAAAGTATCTCTCAGGAAAAAGGGGAAAAAATACCTTTAATCTTAAGATATCAGTAGTAGGGTATGGTATCTCGACTCCACCCCCCCCCCCTCCGAGAGATGGTCGTCTCTCCTCACTCTCTCTCGGCTATTTGTTTTCTTACCAACAACGCCAACAACATGATTGCTGAATTTATTATCGAACCTCAGCACCTACCTGTGATACCTTCTATCAAGGTAGGGCCTTATCGATGCGCCAAAT